>JBBPDC010188953.1:0-15122 GCA_037974485.1 Hemigrammopetersius urotaenia
GAAACAGTTGTGGACTTCTTAAGCACTGATGTACGTCGCTCTGGATAAGAGCGTCAGCTAAATGCCGTGAATGTAAACGTAAATGTGTGTGTGCATGTGTTTGTGTCAGTGAGTATGTGTGTGCGTGTGTCTGTACACGTGTGTGTACATGTGCATGTGTACATGTATGTGTTTGTGTGTGTGTGTGTGTGTGTGTGTGTGTGTGTGCATGTGTTTGTGTCAGTGAATGTGTGTGTGTGTGTGTGTGTGTGTGTGTGTGTGTGTGTGTGTGCGTGCGTGTGTGCTTTTTTTCCATTAACTGTCATTATGTGCTGGTAAGAAAATCAAATACAGGGTTAACCTTCAATGCTGGGACAACTAAACAGCCTTTTGCGAAGGAAAGAAAGGGTTAAACCTTGTTTAACCAGGTTTTCCATGTAGGATTTTTTGATAGCACTTTATTGGAGGGTAACATTCATAAGGCTACGTGAGCCTACAACTGACATTAACCCACATAGACATTTGGCAGACGCCCTTAATCCAGAGCGATTTACACTCACTAGTTACAGTGACAGCCCCCCCGAGCAACTGAGAGTTTAGTGTCTTGCTCAGGACACCACAGCAAAAAAGCCACCTACTAGAATTACAATCATCATTTTAATGTGGATCACCAGACACGTGTTGGATACGTTTTTAACAGACTATTAAGTGCTGAAACAGTGAACGAGTGTGTTTAAAGTTAAGGGACAGTCTATGACAGACTCTGCATCGCCACACAACCAGTTAATAGGAGTCAGTTACAGATTCTTTCATCTTATAAAGGAAACTTGTTTAATTTGACACATTTTCATTTATAGTTTATAGTCATTCAAAAACATTTATAGTCACTCAACAACTTCCCAGAGTTTAACAAGAATAAAAATCTGCAGTTCATGAAATGAATGGAGAAGTGGTGAAAACTTGTGGTGTGAAAAAACGTTTGACCTATAGAGAGAGTGTGTGTGTGTGTGTGTCCAGGAGGAGGATAAGGTGTGAGTTTGATCTGCTGGGCGGGCGGCGGTTTCCTGGGATGTTGTTTGCCATCTCATTTTCTCACCTCGCTCCCGTTTGACTTATTATAAAGGAATGTCAGCGCGAGGCGTGCCTTTCCCCTTCCAGCCAGCAGATGAAGGGGAGAAGGAGGAAAAAAATGCCTTTGTGAATTCCAGCATGAAGGAAGTCCAATCCCAAAACAAACGATGGGCCCGATCCACACACTCCTCTCCAGCCAGCACCTTTCGGGTCAGGCCTCGGGTTATTCCTCAAGCCGTGTTTTCTTTGGAGATAAGACGCTTCTTGCGAGCGGGTGTCGGAGAGGAAACTGCAGCAGGAGCTAAATGGCTTTCTCAGCTGAATAACACAGGCATGCTATCCGGCCTCCCATCAACACGGGCCAGTACAAATAAAAGAAGCTGCTTGAGCTTCCAAATGGCGAAAACCTTTCAGCTCCAACTTTCCATCCAAAACGCTCTGACGAGGTGGACACTTGTGTCCATGCGGTGCCTGTAAATGCATTCATTTGTAGCAAAGATCGCAAACTTTACAAAATTCTGGATTCTGCAATTCTGGAATGTTTAAACTGCAGTATTTGCTTTAAACGTCTTTCGTATGAGTGTAAAAGTTGAAGATCATTCAACAGCATTTTAAACTCAACCTCATTTAGTAACCTTTTAGGGTCTGAACCAGTGAAGAAACAGGAGCAGATGATTCCAGACGATCAGGCCGTGATCAGTATACTGGTGGTGCTGAATGCTGAGTGGTTGGAACTCCTTTATCTAGGCTCCAGTAAGATAAGAAAGGCGTTAAATAGTTTTTTTGCACCAAAATGTAAAAAAATGGGGATAACACAAGATGTATTTTATCTCTGCAAGGAACACCGTGCATGTCGGTGTCCCTAAAATATATGTTTCGTTTAATATTCAGACATTTGAAAGAAAAGAACCGTGTTAAAACGTTTGCACAATGAGCTAATGAGGTCAGTGGTGCTAACCTAGCCGAGGGCGGCTGCTCTCCAGCTGAAAAGGCTACTCTTCGCTGCCCTCCCACTCCATTTTTACTGCGAGTGGCCACTTGTGCACGTGTGCAATCGACAATGAAGAGAGCACATTAAAAGCAGTATTGGCTTTGTGTCATGTAAGTAAGCTAATGCTAGCATAGTGGGATATCCATCTCTGTCATTAACTCACTTTGCTACAACTTAGTCCAGGCAGTAGCTGCCCACGTTCCCATGCTGGGCTGGATATTCTTCTCACACGTTCTTCTCCAGCTCCCCACACGAGTAATGTGTATAGAATATGGCCTGAAGGTTTGATGCGGACCATAGGCTTCAGTGCTGTGAACGCGGGAGTGAAAAGTAAGAGATGAAAAGAAGAGAGATGTGAGGAGTGTGTTCCCATGAATTCTTTAGCACCACTCAGCACAGGTTCACAGATGTATGGAAAGCTCCCCCAGAAGTGTCGGATCTTCTGGGTCTCACAGCTAAGGTGTAGATCACAGCCTTACGTGTAAAAACGTGCTTGACAGTAGAGTTCAAATTAATTTCAAATGAAAATAGCAGTGTACCAGGTAACCATTTATATTCCAGCTTTGTGCATCAGCACCTAAATGCTAAACACTGTCCACTTATCCGTTTATTTCATAAACTGAACACTGAAAGATCTTGAGTGAACAACAATAAATGAAAATATGTGAAGTAAAACAGGCTTTCTATTATGAGATGTACGATTCTGTAGCAGGTCTGACATCCTATTAACTGGTGGGGGGTGCAGAATCAAATGTTAGCCTGACCTTTAACTTTAACTGCACTTGTTAACTGTTTCAGCACTTAATAGCTTATTAAATATCTAACACTTGTCTGGTGATCCACATTAAACTAGGTGGCTTTTTATAGGGCAGTAGAGACAAATAAAAATATGGCCAATAAAGGAGCTCAAATGGTGAACATACTGTAAATGTATCTGTTTGTAATGAATCCTGACAGTATTTTAGTAAATATTAAGTGTGTGCCAACACTTTTGAAGGGCAACCACTCAGCTGCGCACCACTGATGGACCGCAAAGGCTTTAGATTGGGCCGCAAAACCTAAAATCGAGACAGGCCATTGGTCCGCAATTGGTTATTTAATATCATCTAAAGTGGGCCTTGGCAACATGCTGTGATAGATAACTGGGCCTTAATATTGAAAAGGCAGAGAACCGCCAGTGTACACCATTTACATCTGACTGGCTGGCTGGTGCCCCACTGACTGTTAATCCGTTGCTGCAAGAACTAATGATTGAGTCCAGATCTAGGCCTCTGTTAGCTAGCTAAAATAGTCATTCAGCCAAAATAGGTAAATTTGTGCCCCTTACATGAGGATAACAGTTCAAAACAACAAAATTTCTTTTACAAATGCATTTAACTGATCTTACCAATGATTTGTCCTCCATGTCCATTCATGCAAATTCTAATTCAAAGTCAAATTTCAACCCATTATTTCCTTTAATGCACAAACTGTCCTCTTTTGCAGTGGAAAAACTTAGTTAAGCAGTTGCTGAGAAACAGTAAAGTAACTTCTTTGTATCCTTGACCACTAAGTCAGCGCTGTTAGTGTGTCTGTATTTTTAATAATGTTCACATAGTCATAACAGTACTATGACTCACAGGAAAGGATCATCACTTAATCCGATGGAAGATGGTGATGGAAGGTTAAATAATGTCTCATTTTTTCATGGGGTTTGCCCTTATGGATGAGATTGCGAGCTAAACATATCAACCCTGTTACTCTAATTGAAGTATTGATGCGTTAAATTTCCACAAAGTATAATAACATGCTAGGTTCAGGATTTATGCAGCAAATCACACCTCAGCCCTGTTTCGCCCCTATATGTTAGAAATGTTGTATTAAAGTAAGATTTGGAGAAAAGCACTCATTCCTTTATCTCCCTTTTTTTCCCTTCTCCCTCTCAGGTTCTTACTCTGGCTTCCAATTAAATGCACAATTAAGTTCAAAGTATTCTCCATGGTTTATAAAAACTCAGTGTTGGGAAGGAGCTTGTCAGCAGGTGGAGTTCAGATCTGAAACTAAACAGGGTGAAATGGCATTGAGTCACTGAGTCATTATGGTTAGGCTTCTTGGGACAGCTGGTGGCCTAGTGGTTAGGGAGCTTGCCCTGTGGTCAGAAGGTTTTGGGTTCAAATCCCTGGACTGCTAGTGACACCTTTGAGCAAGGTAACGTTCCCTGGTGTGTTCACGTGTGACTATAAGAGGCCACTTTATCTCTGTAAAGCATACTGAAAGACATCTGTGTGGTATAATGTGCTACACCAGCACTCTTGCCTTGCCTTGGTAACAGCACTGATGGCCTAGTCTAGTCCACTTTAGCAAAAGTTAGCAAGTTTCCATGCTGGCTGATGTTTTGTAGGAACTGAGTGCATAAATAAATGCATTAAATGGATAAAAAAGTATATTGTAAAGTCTTTGTAAGCAGCTAAGGTTCTGCCTGTTTAAAACTAGAACACATCCTCATTAGTAATGAACTTTACACATGATGATGTTGAGATGTGGGATCTATGGGACTATGGGGAGTGACGCGTGTGCTCAGCCCAAGCAAAATAAAGAAATGAGATCCTATACACACATTAGCCCTGAGTCTCGTGACACGCTGCCATTTCCAGTCTTTAACCTTTTCCTGTCTTATCTCTCTAATGCCAGGCTCTACCCTCTCTCTAACGGTTTAAAGACGTCACAGGCTGCCCTGCACTCAGGGAGGAGTGTTTTCCCAAAGAGTCTCCGAGCTGGAAACAGGATATGGCAATCAGAGGCAAGCAGGTGCCCCTTACTTACCGTTTCTGCTGATAAGCTCCCTGTCATTACTTTCTGCAGCGAAACCTCCTCCTGTTAGTACAAGAAGACAAAAGAAACAGTCAGAATACTGCCTCCTGTAGGCTGTCTGGGCAAAAAAAACACTGTTAACAGTTAAAGAAATAGTTGAATGCGACATCAAATGCAAGATAGTAGCTACTGTGATGTCTTAAGAAGTCTGGAAATGGTACGAAGTGTGTTTTAAGCACATTTTTTCAAACATTTTATTTGGATGGTCCACTGCAGATGCTCAGCATGTCTTTAAATAACACCGACCTTCATTTATCAAAGTTTGACAACGTACAGCAGCATAAATCTGTCAACCATTACAACCATCAGCATCATGTAAAAATGTAACTAAAGCTAAAGGCAGGGATACAATCTATTAAATCTAACCCTAAACCCCACCCTAAACCCATCCTAATGTTGATACCCAAACCTAATACTGTTGAAAACAGATAAGTTGATAAACATTAAAGTATCTGTAGGCAGTTTGTAGTGGACCATTAAAATAAACCCGTATGACCCATTTTTAACCTGCTACTAGTTTATTTCAATAACTGAAAGGGTTGAAAGTGTAGAACTGTTTACTAAAATGCAGTATTAAAAGATTTTGGAACGAATTGCATTATTACTGGCTTGATGTTAATTGGTGGTTGTTCATGTTCAACATTTGCATTTTAGGACAAGCCATAATGTTCTAACAAAATCCCACAGAAGGCCGTTTTGCCCATTTTTTTATGTTCAGTAATAAATCCCTGTGGTTGCAAATTCTGCAGGCTAATGCCACTTCACTGTTTTCCCTGCTTCCTCTATAAAACATTTGTTCGTCACTCTCCGAAACATTGCTCCCTCGGCTCAGGATGTAATGGTCCATTTCACAGCCTAATCATTAGCCTATCAGGCCTGATAGAAACGGATGCGGAACAATCGCGCCAAGAGCATAAAGACGAATGACCATTGGATTTCCTCTCAAGTCATAAAGGGAAAAAGAAATAGTGCACTCTTTCGGTTTGGGGCATGCAAGCATATGTTATGGGCTTGTTCCCCAGTCAAATTAAAAGTGGGAAACATCTTAAGCCCATGCAGCTGGTCCACAGGTGTGGCTCATTCAATAAAAAGAACCGACTCTGCGTGAGGCAACCAGACCTTAGAAGCCACCCACAAACGTTTTTTTATAGCAAAATAACTAGACGAATGTAATAGTGTTGAAAACACACTCAACATTACCATAATGGGACCAAAATGTTGTTCCTCAATTCCAGCCATTAGCTAGAACCCCCAATCACAAATTACCAAAATTGCTGGGAGGGTGAAGTCCAGCATGTGCTTCTGCAGAGTCACATGAAGTGCTGGACAGTTGAACATGCTTTGAGGAGAACACTAACTTCCAGTTCTGTTACAGCTGACAGATACCTATTCTGGGTAGGATCATGGCACTGGAGAGGGACCTTCCCACTTTTCTACAGATCTACAGGAGTCTTAATTTTCCAGTGTATCTCAGTCCAGTTCTGACTCGGCTCTCTCCACACCGTTTATGCCCAGTCATCATCCCAAAACTGCGTCCATGGATCGAACTAGTGGAAGGTTTTTCAGCCAGAGTGGCTTTTGTTATTATGGTCTTTTATTATTTATATTTCAGTTTTCTATATATTCTCTGCATTCTTTAACCTTATGATGAAAACCTAAGCCAGATAATTGGTTCACCTTCATGATTCTCACAGCCTTAAAGATACATTTGTTCGCAGAAAACTCCCACTGAAATGTATCTTCAGCCCAGATAGTAGTACTTATACTCCATCAGCTTCCCAGTGGTTAGTTTGTATTTCCATTGTTGATGTGTTTTTTTGCTCAGACAGCAAAAATCAACAGCCTCTTTCTGTTGTCATAACTAAATTTTTTGACCAATCTGTCATGGATGTGGGGCTTCTGTGATATACCTCTTGGGAAACAGGCAGGCATCCATGAACTCAGGCTCTTTATTAACGTGAAACATGAACAGAAAAGAAACCTGGCTCAAGGGGCGATACAGACATGAAAACAGATTTAACGAGGCGTGAATACAAATGAGGCGATGGACCGATAAGAACTGAACTTAAATACACAACATGACTCGAACAGAAACCAATCAGAAAACATAATCACTTCAACTAAACACAAGACAGGTGAAAACACAAACCATACACGAACGTCAAAATAAAAGTCCCCAAAAACAAACACAAAACAGTGGCCCCTACTGGCCACTGACCGAGACATGACACAATCAAAAAGCAGTGATGCAGTCAGCTCACATCCAAAATACAGGGTACAGCTCGAGTACGGCTCACTGTATTTGTAGCGGAAAAGCATTTGTTTGTGGAAAAGTGCCACAAGAGACAGAAGCCAGTGACAGTTGCACCACTCGAGAGCAGCTGAACAGGATTTTTGCCAACAGGCTATAAAGCATGTCGTTTTTCCAGAGTTGCTATGAAAGAATGCCTTTCTTGGCCGTGCATGGATAGGCCGGTTAAACCAAATGAAATGTAGAATGCTTAGAAAGTTTTCTTGCAGAGCAAATGGAACAGCTGGGGTCTTGGCTAGGCTTCAGTGGGCCACTTGGCTGCTGCAGGGGAAGTCCTGTGAAAGGACGAGAGAGGACAACAGGGGGTGGGCTGGGCAGAGGAGGTGGGTGGGAATGGGGTTTGTGGGGGTTTGTTTCCTGAAAAGGCTGCAAACAGGCCAAGGAGCGCACTGGGAAAAGTGTGGCGGGGGCTTCCTACCGGAGAGAGCAGAGTGTGGAGAACAATACTGTGAAACGCTGCCAACACCCACAGTAGGTCCCTCTGGAGCAACCTCCATCCATCAGAGCTGGCCTGGTGTGGGACAGCGTGTCCAGCAGCTCCCCTTTGAAACAAAGTTAATCAAGAATCAGCTTGCAGAATTGGGGGCAGAGGGAGTCTTTACAGTCGGTTCTTGGCTGCTTCCAGAGGGCGTGAACCGCCCCCATCACCTCTAATTAAACACATTCGATAAGCGCGAGGAAAAGCCCGACACCACTAGCAGGAAACCTCACCCTGCTGCAAATGTGCTGCTGCTGTGCCAGACAGAAGGTGTTAAAGTATGTAGCCTCAATGTAAACGCTGTTTTGCAACAGCCTTTACTGTGTCTAACATCGGAGTCTGACTTGTTTCTTCTAAATTTACATTTACGGCATTTATCAGACGCTTTTATCCAAAGCAACTTCCATTCCCTACCTACAGGGGGCAGTATCTCCCTGGAGCAACTTGGGGTTAAGGGTCTTGCTCAGGAACCCAGTGGTGGTGCTGAAGGTAGGATTCGAACCCATGACCTCATGGTCCGTAGTTAAGTATCCTGCCCAATGAGCCACCTCCACCTTTACCTCCACTAGTAAATCACACCACTAGAAGAAATAAGGAGCAAAATTTAAAAAAATCAACTTAACACAGAAATCCTGCTGCTCCCATAGGTTTCTCAGTTTTCTTCTCTTTAACAACCTTATTGATCTCAAAAGTGTCTCACTTTGGTAGTTGAGTCTTGAATTTGTTGTACAGACTCATTTATAAGAAAATGAAGGGTATAGATTTTCTAGTTTATCTAAATATCTGAGACAAATAAGGATCAGAGCAGTGAGAGAAAGAACGTTTTAAGATCTTAAACTGGGATCGGACTGAGATTAAAGGAAGACTCTTTCTCTGGAGCTGAATGTAAGAAGTGGGAGAAAATGGTCAGAATCTCTTATTGGTGTTAAACTGAGCTCAGTTATGTCTAGGAGAAACAGGCTGGACAGAAAAGAGATCTCATGTTGAAACTTCCTTTCCTCTGGGGTGTTTTTATTAGCGTTCTAGGCTGAAATGGCCTGGTCAGTGTGAACTGTAGGGCCGTAGCCAAACTCATCTGTCATAAACATGCTTGCCAGAGTCCACATTAACAGGGAGATGAAGCTGCTGAAGCTCCTTAGATGAGTTAATACCTATAAAAGGTTGTCTAAATAAAGTTTATTAAAATAACCAATGAAATAAACACAGCAGCAGGTTATATTAACCCTTCTGTTACTGGAAAGCAAAAATTACAATCGAGTTATTTACTTTTCAGCAAATGTCCTTTTCTTCATCGGAACTTCGGGGATCGGTGGCAGTTTCCAGTGGAGAGACTAAAGTCACTTTTCCATACTTATACAGGAGCTGTGCTGTGACTAAACTGCAGTTTGGAACTCGAAGCACGCTTTGATTTTCCAGTGGATCTCAGTCCGGCAACAGAGTTGCTGACTCAATTCTCTCCACACTCTAAATGACCAGTCATTCCAAATCCATGGAGTCCAACCAGCAGAGAGCTTTTCATATTCTGGTATTGCATTATTTAAAGTCTTGTCTGAGTTTTTTCTCATTATTCTTTAGCTGTGTGATGAAAACCTAACTTCACATTTCTCACAATATTTTCCTTGGTTGGTTTTCTAGTTGTCAGTTCGTATCTCTGTTTTTTTTCCCGCATGGACAATTTTAAAACATTGGCCGTATTCCATGATAATATTTTCACCAATCCGAAAGCAGTGGTGCAGTCAGCTCGGCTGCGGCCCGCTTTCAGCCCTGCCGTCCAGCGGCTTGGGTCCGGCGTAGGTAAGGGCTGCTTTATTTGTGATGGAAAAAGAGTCCGGGTCCCTTTGCCCCATTGTCCCCAGCCCATGCCTGTTCATCTCATTTACATAATTCGACCTCATCCCTTCCAGCTTATTCATTATTATACTTGTATACTTTACCATCTGAGGCAGCTGAGAAAGTTTTGGGTCTCCAGTGAGTCTGAGGACTTTTCACAGTTGTTTCACGGTTACACTGCTTGTTGTACTTGTATCAGTGTGTAAGAATGAAGAATCTTGAATCTTACACGTAGAAAATATAATAATAATAACAATAATAATAATAATAATGAGCATTGTTAGCATTCTGGGCTATATGTTCAAACCAGAAAGGAATGAGATCCACCACCCAGCCGGTGGACTGACATGTCCTGCAAATGAGGGGACGTTAACGGGAGCAGCATTACAAGCAGCTGCAGGAGGTTCATGCACATGCAAAGCGGATGGAGGCGAAGCTCATGGGCCTCCCTTGGCTTACCACGGTTTCCATGCCCCAAGCTGTTTAGATTTATTTATATCCCTCCACTCTAAGAGAGCCTAATCTGCGTTTCCTCTCCGCTGCTTTTGTCTCCAGAGTGTAGGTGACGGCATATGGAATTTGTTCTTTCCTCACATCCAAAATACACCACTGACAACAAGCTAGCCTGTTTTTTCCAAGAGAGTTGCAGTCCGGCCCGTCGCGGTCATACAATTTTACAATGTCTAAAAGCCAAATTAGCAATCGAGTAGAACCACCTAATTGTATGTATTTATTAATAATAAGCCTACAAGAGGTCACAAAGACTGATTAGCTGTTTTGATTATGCAGTAGTAGATTGTTCTGATATGAATGATAATCTGAAGCCGGGCCAATTAGGCCTGGGCTTCCGGACCCACAACAATCAGACACCCTGGATCTCAAAAATAACAGCAATTGCCAAAAGACCCAATTATAATCATCTGTCAATCTGTGCTTTCATGAGGACCCCTGCCCTGTCGACAAACACACGCACACACACACACACACACACACACACACACACACACACACACACATCAACAAATGTGGATCAAATAACCGCAGTCTGGTGAGATTTAGTTATATACATTTTTAATGACCTGCTATCTGGTTCTATGTTCTATGGTCTAGAAGCGACACTGGAAGCCAGAAGTCATGCCAATCTAAATAAGACACAAGAAAGGAACAAATAACTGATAAAAGCTACACCTCTAGTGGATGGAAACTGCTGCACTGGTGGTCATCATCAGCAGTGGGACCCACGGAAAATCCCTCAAATGTTTAAGGATCCAAAAACAGTACCTGGAATCCTGTTCCAGGTCTCTGGTGTAATTAAAGGTGTGGCCCCATATTCCCTCCCAGTTGTTTGTGCTCGGGAGATTTCCAGAAGTTTGATTAAAAGTGAAAGGCTGAGCTTTTTCAGTTTCATTATGATGTCCTACATTCCTTTACACCAGCGGTCTCCAGCCTTTTTTGCGTTTCATGTAAAACATAATAATATCAAAGTGTGTTTGTTTTTTACTCATTTTTCTAGCTTGTGGGCAAAATTTTTGATGTACCGTATCACATGACTGGAAAGAGTGTTTATTTTTCAAAATAAAAGATCTTTCAGACTCAATAAAATATGTACATTCTGCTATACAAGACTGTAACACTGGAGGAAATGTAATTATACATTCTCTTTAATTAATTAAATCTAGGGCAGATGGTGGCCTAGTGGTTAGGGATTTGCCCCAGCAATCAGAAGGTCATGGGTTTGAATCCCAGGACTGATAGTAGCACCACTAATTACCCTTGACCAAGGTACCATCCCCACATGCTGCTCCGGGGGCACCCACTGTTGGTGGAAGCCGCCTGCTTCACCTGGTAAATAGATTAAACACAGAGCAAGACTTTCCCACCGCGTGGTGTGTTCACGTGTGACTATGAGGGGCCACTTTTTTCTAACTGTTTTTCATTATTTTTAGATTTCATATTAATACACATGGTTCTAAGTTCTAATGTCTACAGGTTCTATTCTAGGAGGATTTAAAAAGAAGCACTGGATGCCAGAACTCATCAATATAATAACGTTGGTAAAATACACAAGAAATTATTAATTGAAAATATAAGGCAATAAAGCAATCTCTCACTGACCGTCAAACCGGGCCTAAATGGTGACACCAGGTTTATTTAAGGCAATCCTGTCCATTTTCCTTTCTGGAAATTCTCAGATGAAAAAACAGAATCGGACGTGTACAATCAGAACAACTTCCCCCAGAGCTTCCCTCGTCACACGCAGGTGTATAAATTTAGATCAAGCGGGTCTGAGCCTCAGTATTGTCCTCCAGACTGGATCTCCAGGGAAGGATGCGTGGACTCTGTGACTGGAATGTGGTTCATGAGTAGTGCGCTCCACTCGTCACGTTCTCTTGGTCAGTGCCACTAGAGAACACGTACACACAGTTGATGCAAGAGAACGGACACGTCTGCCTATAAAACAATTCCTCCAGTTTTACAGTCACCTAAAGGAAAGAAGGATATCATAATAAAACTGAAAAAAGCTCAGGCTTTAACTATGAACTGGACCTGCCTGCCCGGAATCCCTCCAAGACCGCAGACGGGATACGGGCCACGCCTTTAATTGCACCAGAGACCTGAGACAAATTATTAAAAAGTGGAAATATGTAATAAGAGGTTGAGAACTGTTAAGAGGAGTTTGAAATAAGAGAGACTTCGTTTGCTTCCGTGGTTCAGTGGGTTCTCTTTGCTGATATGCTAGGCTGAGCAGGCAATCCGAGAATTTCCTCTCACTGCTGGACTACAACACGATTCACCAGCCAACCAGACACCAAACTGCCAATTAATGCCAACAGCTTCGGGACAACATTTCCTTTCATTCACCTCCACCTCCCCTGATCTCGACCAGATGCGACCTCGTAACAAAAATACAGCTTGGTGCTGGTGATCCTGTCAAAAAGCCTCAGATAAAGGTACAGTATATGGGATTTTTCTTTTCAGTCAAGCTAGTCTGTAATATATCCACTTGGATGAGCGGAACATTACCTTCCCTTGAGCTGCGTTTTAATGAGCCAATTTCCACACTGATCTCAGACCTATAAATCTACCTACCCACCAAAATTTAGCCCAAAATTTCTCATAGTTTATCTCTTGATCCCAAGATTACAACTGGCCTGCCACTGTGAAACAACTGACCTTCTCATTTGCTGGTCACCTGATCTGTACACAAGGCACAGAATCGTCCAAAAGGCTTGAGACACCTCCATTTCTTAATATTTCACTTTGACTCACCTTGTTGGTAGAGAAATACTACAGGGGGGCCTCGAGTTACGACAGAGATGTAACCCAAATTTTGGTCTAAGTCAAAACAGCCTCACAGATCCTGACACAGTTGTAAAATCATAAAAACAAAACTAAGCTACAGAAAAAGGAATTAGTTCGCCCACGTGGTCCATCAGTATGAGGCTAATGGTGTAAGTCGAGAGGGAGTGGGAGTGAGCATCGTAAACTCGACACGTCAAATGGCGACTGTAACTTGAGGACCCCTGTATATAATTCCTGTCAAAATGTATTATTTTGGCAAATTGAGTATGAAAAATTAAATGAAAGAAATGGGAACAAAAAAGCCTAAAGAAACAAGATACCTAGCTAAAGGTGTTCCAACATTCAGCACCACAGTATATGCGGGTGGTGGCCTAGTGGTAGGATACTTGCCTCTGGACCAAGAGGTCATGTGTTCGAATTTTGCCTTCAGCACCACCGCTGGGTCCCTGAGCAAGACCCTTAACCCCAAGTTGCTCCAGGGAGAGACTGCCCCCTGTAGGTAAGGAATTTGCTTTGGATAAAAGCGTCTGATAAATGCCCTAAATGTAAATGTAAATGATCACCATCTGATCATCTGGAATCATCTGCTCCTGTTTCTTCACTGGTTCAGTGACTTTTGTTCAGCTTGAAAGATTCATATGTAGGTCACTGTGTGGCCGAACAACTAAAAAACATTCCCCTGAAACTGGTCAGGTTCAGGGACTGGACTAAAAACGAGAGATTTTGAAAGTACTTCAAGTAGCCTGGAGAACTGTTCCTCAAGACTTCATTAAAAGAACTGAAGTTAAAAGTCTGGATCTTTGGGATCAAAATATGAAGAAAGGAGAGGTGGACCAAGCACAGCACTGCTGGTCAAGTTCCTGATGTTAAACTGAAGAGCTCTCCTTGTGCTCTGCATTCATAAGCGCCATGACTGCTGTCCTTAAGAGGCTTAACCAGCCAGACATTCGCCAGCTAATCACCCTGTCCACCTTCATTTCTGTCTCTGCTACACTTTCCAGTCTCCCATTAACCTTTAGAACAAGATGCTCACGATGTCAGACTTGCTGAGCTCTGTTTGGTGTCCCTATGTCTTGTGGAACCAAAGTTATTGCAGTTTCACAAAACATGTAATAATAATAATAACCGCTACTGGGGTTTTAAAAATAGTTTCACACACAAATTCCCATGAACAACAAAAACGAACGAATGTATCTTATTTTAGGTCTTAAAAACAAATAAAAAAAACACAAGATCTTTGAACCCAGGGGAATTTTTTAGGATAGTTTTTTAGGATAGGATAGTCAGTGGAGAAGACCCACAGAGGGAGGGGGGTCCGGAGAGCGGCCAAGCAGCGGCACACCAAGAGAAAGAGCAGCAAACGTCAAGCATGTAGGAGAGCAAACACCATTTATAGACTGTTTTATACCTTTTTTATTTGTTGAAACCAGATTTTACTGATGCGGGTTAATATGAGTTCTATGGGTTAATACACCTTCACTAAGCTGTATGAGAGCGACCTGGATTCCTCTGATGATTTGAACAATCACTGAAATGGTGCAAACGTGTGATTTGAGAATGAACAGTTGACACCTCCCTCATTCTCACAGAATCATATTCCAGCACAGCAGCTCTGACGGCACCTGCCGAGGTACGCCTGATCGCTCTGAAGGACACTTCATTAAACAGCATGCTGAATGGAACGAGTGGAGGGGGGCAAGTGATTGACACTGAGCATCCATTCATACCCTTCCTTGGCGACGGCGGGCTGATTGCTATGCCGTCCACGTGCCTGTCATGCCAGAGGCCATCCCCCAGGAGAGCCGGTGTGTCTGATTGGCCAGCGGGAAGGGGGGGGAGAGGTTGAGGGGAGTGAATGGGGCATCGGTAGTCAGCTCACGTCAGCTAGTCTGCGCAGCAACACGGCAAAGCAGTGACGTCAAAGACAGCCTCCTCACTGAAGGTAAAGGACTTTAATTCCTCACCAGGAGTTCTGGGTGACTGTCTGGCTGGGAAAAAAGAGCTCTCTTATTACCAGGATTTAACAAAAAAGATTGTCAGATACAGAGATTTTTTTCCCCCTCCCTCACAAAGTTCGTCCCTTTTTTTGTGATCAGTGGCCAAGTGATGCAGCACCAGAGGAGCGGTGTGTTGGTATCTTGTTCAAGGGAACCTCAGTAGTGCCACTGGATCTCCTGGCATTCAGGATTGCAGAGTCACCTCCCTAACCACCAGGCCAACTGCTGCCCCCAGTAAAGAGAGAGAGAGAGAGAGAGAGAGAGAGAGAGAGAGAGAGAGAGAGAGAGAGAGAGAGAGAGAGAGAGAGAGAG
>JBBPDC010188963.1:0-15122 GCA_037974485.1 Hemigrammopetersius urotaenia
ATATGAAGAGGTTAGTGAGAACATCGAACTGTGGCATCACGATCAGAACCAGCACTGCGGTCCCCACTGCAGCCAGGGTCTCAATCACGGAGATCTTCAACAAAAGATAACAATACAAAATGAAGACTATGAGGTATGACGATAATGCTGCCTATAAATTGACGGATACTTGGATAACAATAGGCTAATGATGTGCTATTGACTACACCTGAGGTACCATTTTGTTTCCAGGGTAAAAGTAGGATGCTGCTAATGTGGTTAATTCGTAATACCGAATGCCATCTTTCTGATTTGGGAACTTCTGTTCCACTTGAGTACAACTGAAAGATTTCCTTAAGCTCTTTTTATGCTGTGATATGTGAATCACAAACAGACAGTTTGAACAAAAAGATCAATTACGCGCAATCAGAATCTTTCTGCAATCTTTCTGTCGTGGCTAGTGGTTAGCATTATAGTGTTGCTTAAAATAAGCAGAAGACAGTAAATATCAGAATCAGAATACTTCATTTATTCCGGAGGAAATTGTTCACAGACTATAAAAACACACAAAACACGAAGACGTTACATGGATCAACTGATTCTCACACTGCTGGAAATACGAAATATGAATTTTATTTCTGTTACATTGTATGTAACATATCAGTTAAGGTTCGTTTTTTTTGTATGTGCATTAGATCAACTCACAATCCCTATGGTCTTCAGGTTGGGTGCGACGTAACTTTTGAAGGCACATTTCCAGAGGCATTTGAGGAACACCAGCAGGTTGGGAGTCACCACAATACACATCAACAGTAGTGTGTACAACTGCCTGTCTGTCTGACTCCTCAGGGAATAAGGGCTGGACAGCGTGACGAGGGTCAACATAGAACCCTGCAACATAATTCGCTTTAATGCTGTAGAGAATGTGTATTTATCTTAGTAAGAATGGTTCTATGTAGTACCAAAAAAGGGCTATGTTCAAATGGCAGAATCCCATTTTGTGGAATAGAGCAATATAAGCATCATGGGATTCTTACCACATCACCATTCTCTAATAATGAACCCATTCCATTATTAAAAATTGGACTTAAAAGTTTCTTCGAAAGTTTATAGTTCAAAGTAGAACCACTGATTTTACTAAACAATCTCTGAATAAGCAATTAAAAAAAGATACACTGCAAAAATGGTTCTGTCACTCTTAAAAATAAAAGAACAATAAAAATGGATTGTTTGTGTAATGCCATAGAGGAACCACTTTTAATTCCCTAAAAAACCTGAAATGGATGATTCTTTGGAGGTTTGTTTTTTTGTAAATAAGATGTGAAAGTAAAGAACCTTTTTTTTTTAAGTTAAAACAACTATGTACAGATTCTTGGAAATAGCCTTACATTGGAAATGAACCTGTACATTAAGTGATGGTTCTTCAAACTCACTTACTAAATTTGTTCTCATTTTTAGGAGTAGCAATACCACAGAAGAAGCCCCTTTCCTAAAAGAACCTTTCACCTGAATAGTTAAACAGATCATGAAGATAACAGAGTACAAAGTGTAAAAGGTTCAGTCTGTCATAAATTCCCATCACACAAGTACATAACAATGGCATCAATAAACATCGCCTTGGTTTTCAATAAACAGAAACAGGCAGGGCAGTTCTGAAGAAGGATTCTGATCTGAACAGTATGCTATAAAGGATCTATAAACTGCACTTATTAATCAGAAGTATGTAATTAGCTGTAGAGCCAGCTGTAGAGCCGCCCCCCCAATCACTTGGTGATACTGGCCAAATTGGGCAGTTAGTCTCCTCCTCTCCTCCAAGTGTATTGAATGTTGCATTAGTGGCTGTTCGAAAAGACACTTTGGCTGCATTTAGTGTTAGGCTAGTAAATTAGGTCCAACCAAATTATAGTTATAATACATGTACGCACCTTGCTGATGACAGCACTGGTCAAGACCAGCAGGCCCACAAGCACAGCCATTGTGTATTGCATTATCCGAAAACATGTTCTCTTTTTTTCTTTTTCTGCTCCAATGGGGTTCAGCTGAAAGGGATCCCATGTGTCCCTGTAGAAGACAAAAAGCAACACACACTTTTAGATACTCAGGTGCACATTGGCTAGCCCTGTCATAATCATGAGACTTAAAATAAGATTCAAATGTACTCTCTCAATGAATTAGACATAGTATGATGATAATGCATAATTCTTCCACTGGTCTTGTGTACAGGAAGAAACATAACCTGTTACCACACAGGGCTTTAAAATACAATTTATACAGATGTATAGCTATTTATCTAATATATATATCGATTTCTGTGATAATTTTCAGTGTTAATAACAATGCTCTCAATAGTTTCTATTAGCTTATCCATCCTAATTTTAGTGTACATGGCAAATTGTAAAAAACAAAAAGTCAAATCTTTTTTTCATTTGATCTAATTTCCCCTTCTCTGTAATACACAAAACTGTAATATACAATGAGTTTTTAAAAAGGTTGAATTTGACTATACCTGTGCCTAAATTCTCTCTTTTGACCTCTGTTCCTCAACTCCTCCATGTTGTCCTCTTATCCCATACACAATCACATATAAAATGATATTCAGTGATGAGTTTTCTTAAGTCAGTTGCCTTGAGTTATCAGTGGAGACTTAGTACTGCCCCTTTTACAGTCCATAACGCCATAAACAGGTACAACGATCACCTGGGTGTAGATTCCCTCTGAGGTATCAACGGCAAATGGTAGGCTTTGAGATGGAGCCAAAGCTGATATTATCTCGATATGACAAATCATTCGAATGGTAAATATTACTGTTATGTGAACTGTAGTGTATAATGTGTATTCGGTTTTACAAAGAGCAATCCTGAAGCAGATAAAATATATGCATGGATGTCACAGACACAGCAGCTGGTAATGGAAAAAAAGTATCTTCAGAGTACAAAATGTAATACCTATACATTCATTTCTAACAGTTGAACCAGGAATTTAAATAAGATTTCATTCAGGTCACTCTGTGTTTAGAGCAGTGATTGGTCAAAAATCAAAATGTACACAGTTGACCCCAAAACAGTTGATCAGTTGATAGTTGATATCCTAAACATCAAAATCGTGGCTAATGTAGCTAACAAATAAGGAAGGTTGTGGACACACATTACATGAACTGTATTTTTATTCCGAAATGTTATTTTGGGATAAGGAAAGGTTTTAGTGATGTATTTTTACATGGTACTTAGCAACATTAGCCTTGCAGCTGTAGTTCTAAAGTAAAGAAGCAACATTTACCTCTTACTTTTTAAAAATTATACCTGACAGCACCTGGGGAAAGTGGAAAACTGTGTAAATGACTGTAACATTCTCATTTAGGGGTTGGTCGTAGTTTCACTTAGCACTGAAATGAACAAACACAGAAGGAAATGCACAGCTAACAGTGTGTCCTTTCAGTTTGAGAGTATGATATTTCAAGTTAAATCAGCCACAGAATTTAGGGCTGTTATAGTTGCTGCGGCTGCCTAACCTATTATCAGAGTTAACCACATAAAACTTAGTGATAAGTTTGCTGTTTGAATGATAAAACACAGTACCTGCAATGTAAACACTCTCCACAACATGGAGCTGTTAGCAGAGTGGTAGAAAAACATTCAGATGCACTGTTTATCAGACTGTGAAAGAAAGGACTGACTGGACTACAAAGAAAGTAGACCAAGTATTTCAGTGTTTGATACCATTTTGTGATTAATTATAGTGACATTTCATAGCCTACATGAGTCGGCACATTTTTAGAAAATTTCAGATTTATATTTTTTAATTTTTAAAATTTTACTTACATTTATACATTTCCAGATATTTTAATTTAAATTTTACTTATTGTTTATAATGTTTGCAGTCAGAAAGGAGCGGTTCAGGATACATTTCACTGTGTGTTGTACTTGTATGACTATGCATGTGACAAATAAAGAATCTTGAATGTAGCTTTAATTACTGAGATTACTTATAATTGTTGTTATTGGGACTGGCCGTTATTTACTTTAAGCAGTTTTATATTTGATTTGATTACACTGATATTTAAGTTGAGATTTAGAAATATTTGACCTGAGGCTATGTAACTGTTAAAGGGCAGTATTTTAAAAATAAAGGTGTGCAATACACTTCTTTTGAATGAATGATTAGCTATGTGATTCATTGTGATTAATTGCAGAAAACCATGCGATTAATCGTGATTCAGAATTTTAATTGTTGCCCAGCATTAGTTTTAATAAGTTGTGCCTGATTATAGGTCAGTTTGAAGAACATGTATTTCTTTAAAAGTGAACAAAGGACAGTGTAACTGACTGTTTTGATGAGCATATTTTGAATCAATATTTCACAATATGCTCTGCAAATTTACCAGAGTACCTGTAAAGAGTACCTGAAAACCGTACTTGTGTAAAAGTACAGATACGTTACTGTAAAAATTATTCCATTACAAGTTACAAGTCACGTATGGAGGATTTATTTATTTATAATTATGTAATGTTTCGTCCTCCATAGTCACCAATTCCAATAAGACTTGAGCAAAAGTCTTAAAGTATCTGATTTTAAAAGAACTTAAGTATTTTACTCATACTGAATGTAGGCTCAAAGAACACCAAGAAATGTAAAAAACAAGAAACTGTTTATTTATGAGGCTTTATTTCCTATTATAGAAATTGAACACCTAAATATTTCAAAATAGCACATATAGGTACCAGTACCTTCAGCACCCTGCAGATGGCGATATCGCCTCTTCCGCCCAAGAAATTAGCCATGGCAGATAAAGATGCTGACTTGTGCGCACAATCACAATGTAGTCTCAGCCTCAGACGTCACGCCCACGGAATGTTGGCTAAACGTCTGATGCATATGACACACTTAACTGGAAACACTTCAGGAATGTCGAAGTCGTCATCTGATTGGTTGAATTTTATCACTGGTCTGTTGTTGTGGGGACATTTCCACGCCCCGAAACGTGACGCTGAACGAAACGAACTGTGATTGGTTGTTTAACATGTCGGTCAAACGGCCTTATGGGCGAGCCTTGGCCAAAGAAAGCTGCTATGAATTCCAGACCTTCAGCCATCAGTCTGAAGGTCTGGCTACGCGAGACTAATCACAATGTAATGAGTTATGGCAAGTGTCCGTTCAGATGTAGTTGAGTAGAGAGTAAAAGTTGCTTATATTTTTGATACTCAGTACAAGTACAAAGGAGCCAAAAAATACTTAAGTACAGTCCATTTACTCAAATACTTTACACCACTGACAGGTACTCCATGAATCACCAAAATAATCACTATTACTATTGTAAGTATAATTATGGGTTACATGGTTGAATAGAGTCTTTCTTTCTTGTCTCTGATATCTGATCCTGCATTTTTTGCCAATATCAGCCCCATACCTGGTATCAGATCACTTCCTTAATAAAGTGCCATACATAAACACCACAGCAAAGCACACATTGTGAACAGCACAGAATTCTTTCTCTGCATTTAACCCATTTACCAAGTGAAGCAGTGGACAACTAGGAAAAATGTACACTACCATTGAAAAATGTTTGCACAACACGGGTTTTCACTACTTTTCCATTTATTTTGTAAACTGGAGATTATGTATTCATGTTTAAAAAAATGGAAAGGTTTTTGAGTTCTGATCTGAATCAGTGTAATATGTGAATCAGTGAATGTCAGATTACAGCATGAGGTTTCAGATCCCAGACAATCTAGCAACAGCTGAACATCTTGACAAACGGACACAGACTTCACAACATCAGACAAAGCACTCTCGAACAAAAATGGAATCACACAAAATATATACTGTATACACCAAAAGGAACCCCGTTCCACTGCATCAGGTGAAACAGCCCCATTCAAAACAGAGTGACACAAAAGGGTCCTGTCTAAAATGTCATCCAACAAAATGATATCAAGCAAAATGGAATCAGACAAAGTAGGATTGGGCGAAACAGAAACTGGTGAAATCGAATCAAATAAAACGTTTGTGTGGTACAGGATAATAGAGACAAGGAAAGAATGAGTGGGAACAGGAGTTTTCACTTCCCTTTCTCCTATTTTTACACTACTAAAGTCTTATGGTCTTGTGAAAACTATTAAAAGTAATCTATCTGAGCAGTCAGAGACATTCTACCAGCAAATATACAAACTAATATTAGAATACATGCAAACAAACACAAAAGCTTCTTTAGACAAGTTGGACAATCTCAGAGTAAGGCAAAGAGCGTTTCTGTTCTCTGTGGCTCCTGCTTGCCTAATCGGAAATATGAACATCATGTGGTGTCCATTTTACCTCCATCATGAGTTCAGCTCAGTTATCAGCATGGCTGTCTAAATCCCACCTCATGCAGACACAGGTACAGCCCTGTCTGAATTACACTCTGTGCTTGGTGCTACTCAAAACAAATTCCACAACACTCATTGTGTTGGGGGGCTTTAATATAGAAAACCTCAGACAAGTTATGCAGCAGTTTTACCTCTGCCTCCGTCTGCGGTCCCTACTGTCAACTGTTGTTCTGGTACAAAAGAACAACGCTTCCTCATGTCTGAATGCTGCACTAACATCAGGAGTCATTAAGATTTTTGAGTGGCTCATAAAAGACCACATCACCACATACTTCTCCAGCTCCACAGACCCACTCCAGTTTGTCTACTGCCCCAAAAGATCAGCAGAGGGCACCATATCCTACATCTTGCACACCACCAACTTTAGCCATGAAAACAAGAAACATGGGAACTATGTGAGACAGCTGTTCACTAAGACTACATTTCAGCTTTCAACACAATAGTCTCCCATAGACTGTTCACCAAGCCTGAACAGTCACCTGTTTTTTTTTCAACTCCCACACAGGCAGACCACTGGTGGTGAGAGTTGGTGGTTGTGTTTCCAGCACCATCATTTACATTTATGGTATTTATCCAAAGCGATTTCCATTCCCTACCTACAGGGGACAGTCTCCCTGGAGCAACTTGGGGTTAAGGGTATTGCTCAGGGTATTGCCCAACCCCCTAGCCGCGGACCGGTACCGGGCCGTGGGTCATGTGGTAGGCTACTGGTCCGCGGGCTGCACAGAAAAAATAATAAAAAAAAAAACTTGTATGAAAATGCTGTTAATAAAGCTGCGAGTATACATTTACTGTTATTATTATATTTTAAAGGTACGCCATTATTATATTTTTAAAATATCCCCGTTTTTATGCGTATCATTTATTTGTATAAATACCAGGGCTCGCAAAATAGCTAGCCCGACGTCCTATTGTGCTATTGTGTTTTCCAGTCGGGCTACCAAAATCTATCTCAGCACCTTCCTATCATAGGAAAGAAAAATGTATGTGAGTGCTTTTGGATTCTTTCGCAAATGTAGCTGAGTAATTATTTCATTTTCGGCCATCGATGAGCCACTGTCAATATGTGAACTACTGAAATCGTGTTTGAATTCGTGCGTGTTCCCACCAAACATGAGACGTCCGTCAGACGTGCAGATCATGGTTAGATGGGGTCGGGCGGTCATCTAGACGTGATCTGCACGTCTGACGGGCGTCTCATGTTTGGTGGGTTTTATACTTTCACTTTGCAATCGCGCAAAATGTGTATTAGAGGGTGACACCGAGTGAATTTTTAAACCTCTCCCGTCCCACTCCCACAAAAAAAATCCCATCCCATCCCGATCCCGTAAAAAACTGGGGGAAAATCCTGTCCCGTCCCAACCCCAGAAGAATGACTCCCATTGTGTTGTTTTTTTTGGTTGGAATCGGTCAGTTACAGTAAAAAAAAATAAGAGTACAGATCACAGCATGCCCAGCTTAGTTGAATAAAAATCTAAAATATAATTTATTTTATTGAACTGAAAGTAATCTTAACAATGCACAGGGTGTTTCACCTTGAATTTTATGCAAATCATCCATCCATCCATAAACACACACACACACACACACACACAGTCTGAGTACTTGGTTGTGTACAAGTCTTGCAGCTGGCGTATTGCGTTTCCAGGCCATCATTCTCAGTGTGTAAAAATGTCTTATTTCAGACCGTGAGCACAACTGACGTATTATTTTCAGACAGTAGTCGTTGCAGCATAGCTTTCACATCTATCTCCATTTTGGTTGATTTTCGTGGCTAAAAAGTGCGTGAAGAAGCTGCTTCTTCTCTTGCATGATTGGTGGTTGGGACGATCGCCACCAACTGTGACGGGTGTGTGGAGCAAGCCATTCACTTCACCGGCTACACACAGTAAACAGGAGGAGAGCATAAAAAGACAGGACAACTAGTATTGACTTCAAAATTAGTTTATTTATTTAAAAGGTTTTTATTTCTGTGTAAACGTATCATAGTGTTATTATGATTCCCGGTCCCGCCCACTCCCGCTTACATGTTTTCCAGTCCCGTCCCAATCACGTTATTAATAGTGATTTTGTTTCTGTTCAATTAGAACCAAATATTTGAGTTGATGATTGTAATTTTATACAGTTGTTGTTATTTGTGTTTTAACATTTTTTGATTGATGTTTTGTTTCCTTTACAATATTATACATTAAAAAAAATCTTTTTTATATTCGGGCTACTCAGATTTATTTTGGGGTACCAAAAACTGAAGAGTGCATGCCCGAAAGGCCTCCAGGGATTTTGAAGTTTTGCGAGCCCTGAATACGTGTACATATATTTATCTGCCACTCCTTAAAGGGCTGTGAAAACAGTTTCTGATATTAAACCGGTCCGTGACAAAATAGAGGTTGGGGAGCACTGTTGTAGAGTATCCTGACTCAGAACATCAGCTCCTGGTTTGGGGACACCTCTGTACAGGACATTAAGTGACTACATGGAGTGATCTGAGCAGCCGTACGCTGCACCAAATGAGCTCTACCATCTCTGCAGGACGTTTTTATCAAGAGATGCAGGACCAGAGCAACCAGGATCATCAGTGTCTCTTCTCAGTACCCAGTAACTGTGTGTCTGATCTGCAGAAATCAGGCAGATGCTTCAGGAGTATAGTGGCCAGAAAAGAGAGGCTCTGAGAAGACTTCAAGACATTACTTTAAACTCCACAACTTTAAACTGTTCATTAACGCACAACTGTACTCTGTACCTCTAATCTGCTGTTTGGTATGGCTACACTGCTGTTCTGTCCATTAGCACACTTCTCGTGTCCACTTGTAAATGTTTTATACACTCTTTACCCTTGTAATGTTTGTATATACTGTATACTATTTTTTTTAACATATTTTAATTACTTATTTGTAGCTCTCCCTGTCTTTTCCCTGTGGTTTGGCTTTTTGTAATGTTCTGTCTTCCCGTTTTCTTGTCTGTTGTTGTTTACATTCTCCATGTGCCTTTGTTTATGTGTTTGTTCCATGTGTGTATGTTTTGGTCTCCTCATCAGTATTTTCACCTGTGTCTTGTTTCTGTCTTCTCCACAGCCCAGGGGCCGTATTACAGAAACTACCTAACTTGAAAATCCTATCTTAACTATGTAGTAACCGTAGTAACGGCAATTTAGGATCTTATTTAGGAAAAAAGCCATTACAGAACAACCGTTCCTAAGTCAATTTTCCTATCCTAACTAAGGATAGGAAACTTAAGAAACTTAAGAAAAGCGTATTACAGAAGCAGGCTAGCCTAAAAAAATCTTAAATAAACTCTCCTACCTGTAGGAGAACCCTTCCACTTTTTTAGGCTATGGGTAATTTGGCCCAAGACACAGGGCTCTCCCGGCTGTGATACAATTAACAAATGCGCTTCGTTTTTTTCCGCTAAAGGTGATTTTCAAAGCAAAGTGTGTGAGTGAGGGAGATAGTGTATGTGTGTGTTGTGTAGTTTTGTATGAGTTTTGCTCTGTCCCAATACTTTTGGTTAAAGTTCAGAGCACGACGTTGTTTAATATCCATTGAAGACAGTAACGAAGATGCTTTGGCGATACAGTGTTAATGACTGTAGCTCATGTTACAGTGGCAGCAGATAACAGTTACTTCGCGAGATGATGCGTTGCGTTAGTTATAAAAGTTGATCATCGATATTAGATGCTTATTTTGGATTCCTAACTGGAGATAAGATAGGATTCCTAAATACAGTTAGGATTTGCTTCTGTCACAGTTCCTGCCTGCGACCACTGGGGGTCGCTGCTGAACTTTGGACCTTTCCAGTTCTCACGATCACTGCCATCACACACCTGATCTTTATCTCTCCCTGATTCCCTCACACCTGAACTGTGTTCAGTTGTCATGTCTCTGTCTTGCCATTGGTCCTTAGTTTTTCCCCTGATGTATTTAGGTTCACCTGTTTTGTTAATCATCATCCAGACATACTTTCCCTTACCCAGCTCCTTGTCTTCATGTCTTTCTATGTATTCTTACCTTCACAATAAATCACCAAATAATGCATCTATGCAGCAGTGCCTCTTCTTATCCAACAGAACGTGGCCATTGCGTGACAGCTTCTGTAATACCAAATTGAAAAAAAATGATCCTAAATAGTCCTATCTTAAATATAGACTTAAGATAAAAAGTTTCTGTAAAACAGCCCCAGGTGTTTTTCATCTGTTTAGGTAGTTTATATATAGCCACTGTCTTCAGTCTGGTTTACTTGGTTCTTGATGTTGGTTCTTGGTATTTTTGCTCTGTTCTTTTTCTCAGTGGCTTTCATTTAATGGCTTGCTCTGTGTTTTGTCCTGTACTTATGCTTTGTGTTTTTCAGCCCCTCTTGTGTTCATGTTTATGTATGTCTGTGTGCTTTATTTTGTTTAGTTTTGGGTTAGTTCAGTGTCTTGTTAGTTTCTTGTTTACTCTTGTGTTTCTTGTTCACACTTTTTTCCTACCCCATACTCGGCATGTCGTCATTACATCAGGGGAACATTACACTACATGCTGTATAAATGTGTATGTGACAATGAATACAGAACCTGGAATCTTAAAGATCGAATCATGTTTTCTTGTTTTGTCAGCTCCGATAAATAAAGTTTGTGTTTGTGTCTAAGCCCACCTAAAGTCATCTTTTAACCCACAAACATCACTTAATTTTTTGGTATTTTTACCTTAAAAATCTTTAAGGTTTCAAACGGTTATCAGGACACTCATAAAGGCAAGACATGAATAGAGCTATGAGACTAATGTACCAGAAATATACACCCTATATCCAGTGTTGGGCACTTAGTTATAGTAATTAGTTATAGTTACTAGTTACTTCTTCCAAGAAATAACTGAGTTAGTAACTGAGTTACAGCATTATAAAAGTAACTAGTTACCAGGGAAAGTAATTTATGCATTACATTTTTAAAAATGTTCAAATATGTCAAAAATGTGGTTCCCCCACCTTACTTTGATGGAAATTTAGCTCTATGTTCAATTATGTGTTATAACACTGACTATTAAATACGTGTAATTAATGAAACAGACTCAGCTGTAGATAATGGCAGCATGTTCTCAACAACATACCTGGCTATCAGCCTGTTTAGTTCAGTCTGTGTCACAGTAACTTTTTGTGGGGCATAAAAAATCAAGCTTAGGCTGCTTTGATGGCATGGCTCCGACTCCTCTTTCGTTAGCGGAGCTCATGTGAGTTGCACCTGGGTTTGGGTTGCTATCACCATCCACGTTCTTGGCCACTAGTTTTGATGAAGCGTGAGACGATGAGAGGTGCTTCGTCAGATTTGCGTTGCTTGTGGATAATGTAGATAATGACTTATTTCCAGGACATAACGCACATTTAACGTATACATTCTTGCCTTTAATTTCAACAAGGGAAAAGTAATGTCTGTATTTCCACTGTATAAACGCTACTTTTGAACTCGCCATTGCGGTGTCTCATCTGTGCGTGCGTGAGGCTGTGAGTGTGTTTGTGTAAACACCCGCCCACCTCTGCCTTCGGTTTGCTTACCAACGCAAGTTTACTCCACCTTAACCAATCATCATCCCTTATGCGGTTGTCTCAGGAACTTTGCCGCTCCTGTGGCTGGGACTTTTTTCACCTGATCGGATGAAAAAAGTTTAATTATAGTAACGCGCTGCATGTTATTTGTCAGTAACGGCAACGGCGTTGTAACGCTGTTATTCTCATCACTGCCTATATCGAAACTATTGACACAACCCTTCTAATCACTGAACTCTTTAGCAAATTTAGTATGTAATGTAAATGGAAATTTTGTTGTGTTTTGATATGTTCAAGAAGTTTCAGAGAAGATATGTGAAAAATGTTTGAATGTTTGACAGGTCCAACATTTGCACAATATGTCTTTAGTTCATGTTTATAGGCAGTAGCCCATGTCACAGTGTCACAAACCCCAAAAGCAAATGCATTTGAGATTACCTAAAACATTTAGATGACTGGTTAAAGTGTGTTGATAAATATAGTCAATCCGTCGATCTGACAATTTTGGCCCATTTGGTATTCAGTGTATGCTTCTTTAACATTACAGTTTTAATGTTTTAAACCGATGCGTGTCCTAAATGAAATCTGGTTTTATAAACAATATTTTAATTACTGGTTCAGAACTCAATGAGTAAGTATTACATTGTGCACTCTGAAGATACGTTTTCCATCATTCTGTGTCACATGTTAGTTGTGTTTCCTCATTGCACACTGTACATTATAAAACGGAACACTTATTATACAATACAGTTCTCATTACAGTCATTTTTACCATTTGTACGATTAGTGATGTTATGAAATAATATTATTTCCCGTTGAAGCCTCAGAGGGAATCTACGCCCAGGTGATCCTTGTACCTGTTTATGACCTGTAAACGAGGCAGTACTAAGTCTCCACTGATAACTCAAAGTGACGGACTCAATCTTTGAGCATCACTTTGTGCGTGACTGTGAATGGGATAACAGGACATCATGGAGGAGTTGAGGAACAGAGGTCAAAAGAGAGAATTTAGGCACAGGTATAGTCAAATTCACCTATTTTTTTTTATACAATCCATTCATTAGATGTTTCAACATTAGTGATGTATGATGATTGTAAACTGATTATGTTAATCTTTTGTTTAAACCAGACTGAAAGTATGTATATTTAATCTGCAATTACAAGAATTCTCAATCAATCAATCAATCAATCAATCAAACTTTATTTATTAAGCACCTTTCAAGTTAAAAAACACAAAGCAAAGTAAAACAAAGTAAAAGCAAAAAGAAACACATGAATCAAATAAAAGCAAGTTCAAAAACATGTGTCTTCAGTTGCTTCATAAAAAGCAATTCTACTGTTTTTTTCCTTGCACAATTTGAAAATGCCAGTGCCTAGAGCAAAACATATATGCTAGAGTTTATATATTATATATATATTTGAACTATATTTGGATATTGGATAAATGAATTGGTAATGTAGTTTTATTTATAATAATGATTAATTTATAACATTAATATATATTTTTTGTAATTATTGTTCAAATAATTGGAAAAACTACATAATACACTGAAAGGTGTGATTCATTGATGTATTTTGAGGCACTTGTATCGAGAGCAATAAAATGACTGTACTGGACCATTCCACTCAGTAATGAATTTGTAAGGTTGGTGACATTTCAGTTGTACTGACTGCGTTCAGTGCTTATAAGGAAAATAACCATCAAGTGAGTACATATTACCTAGTAATACTCAGTAATATTATTAGTAATCAAGCTCTGAGCAAAAGTCTTAGGCCACCTTTAAAGTCATTTTAAACTCTTTATCTCTGCATCAGGTGAGCGTTTTTGCCAGTAAAAAACACTGCATTAGTGAAGTGAATTTAGTGAAGGACTGAAGCAAGTACTGGAGTCTGTAAATTCTAGGCCTCCCACTACAATGTACTGTTTATTTAAAATGTTTTGAACAGATAAAGACCAGATAACTGCCCAGATAAATGGTTGTACATATGTACATGAAGATATGCTATATTTATAAACCCCTGTGTGGTATGTATGTAATGTCCATCAGAAACTGTTTCTTCCTGTAAAAGCAACCATTAAGGGGATATCAAATATGAACCTTCATCATTCAAATGACTGATTCACTGAAAGAGTACATTTAAATCTAATTTGAAGTCTCGTAATCATGACAGACCTAACCAATGTGCATCAGTATTAGTGTTGCTTTCGTCAACGAACATTTATCACGTGACAAAAACGAGACCAGACGCAACCTAAATGCTGGTCATGTGACATAATTAAATATATAATGTAATATTGTTGATGAATTATAACCACATTAAATGTGGTTTACAAAATACAAAAATATGCCAAAATGTCTCTTCTTTTTGAGACGAAACGGTTTTTCCTCCTCAACCCTCACTCACGGCATTATTTAGATACAAGATACAGCACATAGATCGTTTCAGATTACTTATCTTACGATATCTATGATACAGCTGTGGTGGGTTAGTAGTTGGCTGGCCAGCTGGGGTTTGCCTTCGGGAGAAAAAGACGAAACGACATTTGGATACTTTCATTATACATAGAAGTGGAAAAGAAAACGGTTGGCAAAAATAAATGTAAATTCAAATCAGAGTGTCTTCCATGTCTGGAATGGATGTACAGTATTCTTGAGTCTTAAGAACATTTAGATTTTGTCTATTATACTAGGTTATGCAACCTGTCTATTATACTAGGTTATGCAACCTGTCTATTATACTAGGTTATGCAATTTACTTAACTGGGGTAAATTGCATTACTAAAAAGAGACGAAAATACAGCTTTCATTGACTAAAACTAGATGAAAATAGTCATGGATAAAGTCATGGATAAAAACTAAAATGACATCTTGATGCAAAGTCTAGACTAAAAGTAAAATCAAGACAGGCCGACAAAAACAACACTAATTAGTATCTAACTCTGTGTGTACTTTTTGTCTTCTACAGGGACACATGGGATCCTTTTCAGTTGAACCCAATTGGAGCGGAAAAAGAAAAGAAGAAAACATGTTTTCAGATAATGCAATACACAATGGCTGTGCTTGTGGGCCTGCTGGTCTTGACCAGTGCTGTCATCAGCAAGGTGACTGATTAGAATTTGAATTAATATATTTAGACATACGTGTTGTGCAGTGTATAGTCTCTCTCTCTCTCTCTCTCTCTCTAATATATATATATATACACACACAGTATATATATATATATGTATACACAGTATAATATATATATACACAGTATATGTGTGTG
>JBBPDC010188995.1:0-15121 GCA_037974485.1 Hemigrammopetersius urotaenia
AATCCCCACTTGGCAAAGCAAAGGTTTTTGGCACACCAAGGCACCCATCTTCAAGGTTTTTTTTCTAAGATGCCAGACACGACAGGTTAAAAAAAAAAAAAAAAAAAAAAAAAAAAGAAGATGAATAAAAACATCTACGAACAGTTTATGCATTTTTGTAAATTATGTTTATTTGAACTGACCAAATATCAAACTAAACGCGCCAAAATTTTTATCAGCATCAGAAAATAGATCTACTATTTCAGTAAGTTGTGATTGTTTGGAAGTTTACTGGGAACAAAAGTGAATATAGTTGCAAAGTTACCAGAACATGATGAAACACAATGATTTAATGCTTTGTTGATCATACAAGACTTCAGCTGCCTTTCTACAACAATACACAGATCACACATCGGCCAAACAGAGCTGGCAGATAGGCCAGATAGTGCTATTACTGCTGACCAGCAATATTTCATTAAAGTCAAGACTTCTGAGGTCAATTAATCTGAATACAGCCAACTGTAAATTCTGGACTTGGTGTTCTGGTATCTACGTTCCGGCTACTTTTTCAGCAACACCTATTTAAAAGAAAGAACCAATTAAATGTCAGATCACATAGACTTTGTTTTCATTTGTGTGTGTTTCTGAATTATTTTCCCCAGATGAGCATTTGTTCAATTCAGAACGTAAAAAAGAAGTGTTTTTTCTGAGGCAGCAGTTCTCATTGTTTTCCACTAGATGGCAGTACAGTTTACATTATTATAGTCTCCTTCACTATCCTTAATCAATGTTCCTGAAATTATGTTTAGGAGAAGTACTGAGTCATTAAAGTACTGAGTCTTTGTGGTTGTTTAGCTTATTTTCACATTTAGATTTCACATAAATTCTTTTGTCACATAAATTTGTTTATCATTTGTTGGTTATTGTTCATTTATCCCTTTTCCCACCAGACAAGCGCTAAAGTCACTGTGTGTAAAAAATGAATATTGTGTGTGCAGACGCTGTCACTCGCCCCCTTGAAGTCCATCTTCAGTACTTGAGTGAGAGTAAATACCTCCACCGTGTTTATTTTTAAACTCAAATGACTCCATAAACACTGTTTTTATTTTTTTTTACAAAAACAGTTATAACAAATATGCCCCTTTCCCAGAGGAGTCTCTGTAACCTACACACACTTATTTACATATTAAGATCTGGACTTTGGGGGGAGGGGGGGGTTATGGTTAATCAGTGTTTTTTTCTGTAGAGGCCAAAAAATCAAAATCAAAATAAGTTATATTTATTTTTGACTAAGAGAAGAACATCTGATATCAGTACAATAAAAATGGAATAAGAGAGGGTTGTGTAGAAATATGAGAGGGTTGTGTAGGAACACGAGACGGTTGTGCAGGAATACGACAGGGTTGTGTTGGAATATGACAGGGTTGTGTTGGAATACGACAGGGTTGTGTTGGAATACGAGACGGTTGTGCAGGAATACGACAGGGTTGTGTTGGAATACGACAGGGTTTTGTTGGAATAGTAGAGGGTTGTGTAGGAATACGAGATGGTTGTGTAGGAATATGAGGGGGTTGTATAGGAATACAAGATGTTGGTTATTGTTCATTCATCCATTTTACCACCAGACAAGGTCTAAAGTCACTCTGTGTAAAAAGTGAATATTGAGGGTGCAGATGCTGTCACTCGCCCCCTTGAAGTCCATCTTCAGTACTTGAGTGAGAGTAAATACCTTCACTGTGGTTGTGTAGAAATACAAGAGGGTTGTGTAGGAATATGAGAGGGTTGCATAGAAATATGAGACGGTTGTATAGAAATACAACAGGGTTGTGTAGGAATACAACAAGGTTGTGTAGGAATACAACAAGGTTGTGTAGGATTACAAGACGGTTGTGTAGGAATACGAGACAGTTGTGTAGGAATACGAGACGGTTGTTTAGGAATACGAGAGGGTTGTGTAGGAATACAAGAGGGTTGTGTAGGAATACAAGAGGGTTGTGTAGGAATACGAGAGGGTTGTGCAGGAATACGACAGGGTTTGTAGGAATACAAGAGGGTTGCATAGGAATACGAGAGAGTTGTGTAGGAATACGAGATGGTTGGGTATGAATATGTGAGGGTTGCGCAGGAATATGAGAGGTTTGTGCAGGAATATGAGAGGGTTGTGTAGGAATACGACAGGGTTGCGTAGGAATACAAGAGGGTTGCGTAGGAATACAAGAGAGTTGCACAGGAATACGAGAGGGTTGCACAGGAATATGAGAGGGTTGTGCAGGAATACGAGAGGTTTGTGCAGGAATATGAGTGGGTTGCGTAGGAATATGAGAGGGTTGCGTAGGAATACAAGAGGGTTGTGTAGGAATACGAAAACAGTTGTGTAGGAATACGAGAAGGTTGCGTAGGAATATGAGAGGTTTGTGCAGGAATATGAGAGGGTTGCGTAGGAATACGAGATGGTTGGGTATGAATATGTGATGGTTGCGCAGGAATATGAGAGGTTTGTGCAGGAATATGAGAGGGTTGTGTAGGAATACGACAGGGTTGCGTAGGAATACAAGAGGGTTGCGTAGGAATAGGAGAGAGTTGCACAGGAATACGAGAGGGTTGCACAGGAATACGAGAGGGTTGTGTAGGAATACGAGAGGGTTGTGTAGGAATATGAGAGAGTTGTGTAGGAATATGAGAGGGTTGTGTAGGAATACGAGATGCTTGTGTAGGAATACAAGACGGTTGCGCAGGAATACGAGAGGGTTGCGTAGGAATACGAGAGGGTTACGCAGGAATACAAGAGGTTTGTGCAGGAATATGAGAGGGTTGTGTAGGAATATGACAGGGTTGTGGCAGACAGGGACATTTAGTGAAGTTCAGGATGTTCAGAATGTGCCGATGATTCACAGCTCAGAAGCTGAAGATCACCTGAGGTTAACCAGGGTTGGTTCTTCTCAGGGCTGCAGCAGGAAGGTCTGTTCCGTGTGAGCGGCAGCATCCGCGCGATGGACAGTCTGAAGCAGAAGCTGGACAGAGGGGAGGATCTGGACCTTCAGCAGGAGGCAGAGAGCTACACTGTGGCCAGTCTCCTGAAGCTGTACTTGCGGGAGCTGCCTGAGGCTCTCATCCATCCCTCCATCCACTCCACGCTCTTGAAGTTTCATCACGGTGAGTACATTTGCAACAAAAAAACCACATACAACAAAGTAGAAATTATTATATTAATATAAATAGTTTTCATTAGACTTTTTATAAACTTAGATACATGTTAATAAAGACTGTTTCCAGCACATCAATCTTGTATCAAAATGAACAAAAGCAACTGACTGCAGGAGGCATCTAGAAAACTGTATTTATATATGACCGTACACTCCAGGTTTGGGACACAGCTGTTCCGTATTAATTTTCATAAATATTCTCTGTGAAACAGCGTCGGTCAGAAGTGTGTGTCGTACCAATCGAATGACTTGAGCCTGCAGATTTCCTTGTGTTGCACTGTGTTTATTTTTACCCCCTTGAGCCACAGATGCATCAAGTTTGTCTGATGTATGTATGAGCTCTCTCTCTCTCTCTCTCTCTCTCTCTCTCTCTCTCTCTCTTGTTCCCTCTCTCTCTCTGTTTCTCTCTCTCTCTCTCTCTCTCCCTCTACCCCCCCTCCCTCTCTCTCTCTCTCTGTCTCCCTCTCTGGTAAGCTAAATATCCCATACAGATGGTGTGGCACTGGGGTCAGGAGCATAAAGACGTTTGTACACACACACATTCAAACAAACACACACACACACACACACAAATACAAACACAAACACACACCCTCCCCCTCTCCCTCAGTAAGTCTGATTGCTGCTCCACCTTTGACCCAGATAGTGAACTCATGCTGACTGTGCCCATTTCCTGTTTCTCTCTCTCTCTGTCTCTCTCTCTCTCTCCCTCTCTCTCATGCTGACTGTGCCCATTTCCAGTTTCAGTGGAGATTCTGTGATCTAGTATTTACACTAGATATTAACACTGATACACCTTACAGTGCAAAGTGTTTGTATATGATTGTGTGTGTGTGTTTGTATGTTTGTGTGCGTGTGTGTGTGTGTGTGTGTGTGTGTGTCTGTATATGGGAATATTTTGCGTGTTTGTGTGTATTGTGTGTTTGTTAGTTAGCTCATATAAAATTATGCAGTTTCTGTTTTTTCTATATTCTTTTTTCAGTCCAGCATGTTTAGAGTCTGTAAACTTGGCTAGAGGAGAAGAAACTTGCTCATTATCTATATTTGTTGTTTGATTCTGTTGTTTTGTAGAGTCCGGTGAGGAGGGGTTCTGTAAGGAGGTGCGGGAGGTCCTGCTGGGTCTGCCAGTTGTTCACTACAGTGTCCTGCGCTTCCTGTGTCGCTTCCTCATCGACGTGGAGAAGCAGAAGCAGCAGAACCGCATGACGGCGCTCAACTTGGCAACAGTGTTTGGGCCCAGTGTTTTCCAGTGAGTCCAGACCCAGCACAGCTAACAGCACTAACAGTAAACCAGTCCAGTCTACAGCTGGGGACTGTGAGGGATGATACCCTGGTTGCCAGATTGACGAGTTATTCTACCCTGGTTGCCAGATTGATGAGTTATGCTACCCTGGTTGCCAGGTTGATGAGATATGCTACCCTGGTTGCCAGATTGATGAGTTAAGCTACCCTGGTTGCCAGGTTGACGAGTTATGCTAACCTGGTTGCCAGATTGACAAGTTATGCTACCCTGGTTGCCAGATTGATGATTTATGCTACCCTGGTTGCCAGATTGATGAGTTTTACTACCCTGGTTGCCAGGTTGACGAGTTATGCCTCCCTGGTGGCCAGATTGATGAGTTATGCTACCCTGGTTGCCAGATTGACGAGTTATGCTACCCTGGTAACACAACTCGTGGTTAACTTTAGTTTTCATCTCGTTTTCCTTCACATCTAAGTCTTTTTGTCATTTAAGTAATCAGTTATCTCTGTTTTTAATGCATATGTTACTGTTACCTGATTTATGTGACTGCATTAAGGTCTTTCAGTTCCTACCAGTAAACATAGTAATGTTCCTTCATCAGCCGGTAAAATAAGATTAAGAGCATTCCACCCCTTAAAACTCAGTAATACCTGTTTACTGTTTATTTTTTTCACTAAACAGTAAAAAAAGATACAGCCCACTACTTAGGAGAGGAGTAAGTTAGGAGATAATAAAGAAATGAAATATATATATATATAACAAAATAAAAATAAAATAAAAATAAGTAAGTTAAGACGTAAGTGTGATGTGCTATATCATGCCAGTGCTGCAGGTGGCAGTATTCTAACATTGTTGTCCTCATCTAAAACATGAGAAATGACAGAAAGTCATAATTGATTGATAAATGTCAGGGCAGAAATGTTTTCTGTGCTGAGTGTTGGATTCCTCTATGCATCTCTTCTCTTATCCTCTTCAGCTTCAGGACATTTTCTTGATTTTATTTGTAGTCTTTGCACTAAAAGCCAAACATTATTGATGATTTGTTTCTGTCCTCCTCAGTGTGTCCCCGGGGTTTGAAGGCATTCAGGAGCAGAATGTCTGTAATAAGATCATGGCCAAGTTCATTCAGAACTACAGTGTTATTTTTGAGCCGGGAGAAGAAGAGGAGGAGCCCAAAATCGAGTCTGGAAACATCATCATGGTCAGAGTGGGTGCCGACACTTTAACTCTCTTCACTTTGATTTACTGCCACTCAGTGAGGCTTCAGTCTCTGCAGAGTCCCTCTAGTTTCACTTTTCTCTGAAATCACTCGTCCCAGAACAAACTGGGGGAAGTAGCAGTACCTGAAGTCTCTCACAGTCGTTGCACATTTCAGATCAAACACAGTTCAGCAGCGTCTTTTGTGTTCTTGTGGTATTAATGGAGGAAAACATCAGAAACACAAGCTGCCTCCATCAGATGTGAGGGCAGCAGGAGCTGCTGATAAGGGTAAAGGTTGTGTGTGTTTATTTAGTCTGAGAGCTGTCAGTAATCTCAGCGAATGATGAAGTGTTTCCACAGATTAATGTGTTTCTCAGACAGTCAGTTCATTTACAGAGGATTCAGATGCCTTGAAAATGAAGATCAGTTCACATATAATAAACACAGAATAATGTTAAGTTGTATTGTGTTGTATTGTGTTGAGTTGTGTTGCGGTGTATTGTTTTGTGTTGTGTTGAGTTGTGTTGTGGTGTATTGTGCTGTGGTGAGTTGTGTTGTGGTGTATTGTTTTGTGTTGTGTTGAGTTGTGTTATGGTGTATTGTTTTGTGGTGTGTTGAGTTGTGCTGTGCTGTGTTTATTTGTGGTGTATTGTTTTGTGTTGTGGTGTGTTGAGTTGTGCTGTGTTGTGTTGAATTATGCTGTGCTGTTTTGTATTGTGTTGTATTGTGTTGTGTTGTGGTGTATTGTTTTGTTTTGTGTTGTGCTGAGTTGTGTTGTGTTGATTTGTGCTGTGTTTTGGTGTACAGTATCGTGGTGTATTGTGTTGTGTTGTGTTGAGTTGTGCTGTGTTGTGTTGTGTTGTGCTGTGTTATGTTGAGTTGTGTTTTGGTGTACAGTATTGTGCTGTGTTGTGTTGTGTTGAGTTGTGCTGTGTTGTGTTGAGTTGTGTTGTTTTGTATTGTGTTGTGCTGTGCTGCGCTGTGCTGTGCTGTGCTGTGTTGTGTTGTGTTGTATTGTGTTGAGTTGTGCTGTGCTGTGCTGTGTTTTGGTGTACAGTATTGTGTTGTGTTGAGTTTGTGTTGTGTTGAGTTGGGTTGTGTTTTGGTGTACCATATTGTGTTGTGTTGTGCTGTGTTATGTTCAGTTGGGTTGAGTTGTGTTGTGTTGGGTTGTGTTTTGGTGTACTGTATTGTGTTGTGTTGTGCTGTGTTGGGTTGTGTTGTGCTGTGCTGTGTTGGGTTGTGTTGAGTTGTGCTGTGTTGTGCTGTGTTGGGTTGTGTTGTGTTGTGCTGTGCTGTGCTGTGTTGGGTTGTGTTGAGTTGTGCTGTGTTGGGTTGTGTTGTGTTGTGTTGTGCTGTGCTGTGCTGTGTTGGGTTGTGTTGAGTTGTGCTGTGTTGGGTTGTGTTGAGTTGTGTTGAGTCAGTGAGGACAGGTGAGTTTTTTATTTGTATTTTTTATTGTTCTGTTCTCAGGAGGCCCTGATGGATACGGAACATGAGGAGACGTCTCTGCCCTCTTCCACTACAACACACACCCAGGTTCCCAGAAAAAAGAAGGTGTGTGTGTGTGTGTGTGTGTGTGTGTGTGTGTGTGTGTGTTTGTGTTTTTGTTTATATGTTTGTGCACTACTTGCTATCTTGCATAATGTCAATGTGGGTTTGTTTTTACTGCGGTGGTGTTTTCACTTACATAAAAGCTTTGACGACCTTGAGAGGGTCAGAAACACTCATGTAGTGCTTTAGGGTTAGGAATCCATCCACTGCGCAGCTCAACTGCTGGTTACATCTCTTTAGAAAAGGCAGTGAAGATGTACAGGTTTTACTCTCATCAGAATGTAGAAGCTTTAGAGAGTTTTATAAATCTTTACAGGCCCCAGCCACCATCTCCAGCATGCTAACGCTATCACTAGCGCTAATCACTTGACACAGTCAGCAAAACGGCTGGTTCCTCTCAGCCCTGATCCTGGTCCAGACCCTCTCTGCCCTCACACGCTGCAGAGAAAGGATGTTACTGTGCACCACAGGACGTGTTCATGCATGTTCAACAGAAAAATGCATTCCCCTTTACTGTCAATGTTATGATCGGTTCAAATTTTTCAGTATCAGAATATCATATTTATAATACATTTTACTTTCCTGAAAAACCTTTTCATATAGAAAATAGATCAGCATTTTCTCGGGACGTGTTCATGCTCAGCAGCACAGGCCTGTGCAGCTGAAGGAGGACCAGGATTCAGTGTATGAATCCCTATGTGTTGTGTGTTGTGGTATTTTGTTGAGTTGAGTTGAGTTGAGTTGAGTTGTTGTGTTGAGTTGAGTTGTGTTGAGTTGAGTTGAGTTGTGTTGAGTTGAGTTGAGTTGAGTTGAGTTGAGTTGTGTTGTGTTGAGTTGTGTTGTGTTGTGTTGAGCTGTGCTGTGCTGTGTTGAGTTGTGTTGTGTTGAGTTGTGTTGAGTTGTGTTGAGTTGAGTTGTGTTGAGTTGTGTTGTGCTGAGTTGAGTTGAGTTGAGTTGAGTTGTGTTGTGTTGTGTTGTGTTGAGTTGAGTTGTGTTGTGTTGAGTTGTGTTGTGCTGAGTTGTGTTGTATTGTGTTGTGTTGAGTTGTGTTGAGTTGTGTTGTGTTGAGTTGAGCTGTGCTGAGTTGTGTTGAGTTGTGTTGTATTGTGTTGTGTTGAGTTGTGTTGTGTTGTGTTGTGCTGAGTTGTGTTGAGTTGTGTTGTGTTGAGTTGTGTTGTGCTGAGTTGTGTTGAGTTGTGTTGTGTTGTGTTGAGTTGTGTTGTGTTGAGCTGTGCTGTGCTGTGTTGTGTTGTGTTGTGTTGTGTTGAGTTGTGTTGTGTTGTGTTGTGTTGAGCTGTGCTGTGCTGTGTTGAGTTGGAGGCAGACCAGGATTCAGTGTATGAACCCCTTTAGGATGAAACGTGATGTTCTCCTTGCAGCCACTGTGCTGCTGAAACCCAGTGATCAGAGATGTAAAAACGTGATGTGTGGACCAAGGTCACGTCTGCCGAGTGATATCATTGCCCTATTGACCTCCTAATAATCGCGCCCTGATCATTTACTGTTTTGTTCAAGGCCACTCAGAGCAGCGAAGGAGAACACAAAAACTCACCAGGTGAAAAAGATCTGAGCCTCGAGAACTCTGCAGCCACGCCGAGAAAAAAGAAGGTAACAGTCAAAAACATTTTTTTATTTTCAGAGCAAAGAGCTGAAAGAGCAATTCTGATTTTTTTCTGCGCTGTTCTGTCTCACGGGGCGGCCTGGTTTTATCTTCTGACGGTATTAACCACCAACAGCACCATTCCAGTGTGTCAGGAAACGTGCTACAGCAGAATCCGCTCTCCTGGTTCTGGCTGGTGTTTATTTACGCGCCCCACTGCCCAGTAGTTTCATCACATGACTTTATTTTGATGTTGCGCTCAGTAAAAAAAAAAATCTGCTATTTCAAAATCTCTTCAACCACTTTTCCACTTCCTGGAGTTTTGAGGTCAGGGAGGTCTTGGTAGACACCAGCTTATGCAATATTTTCATACAGGGTTTGAAACCCAAACCGTGAAACTATTTGCCTAGACTCAGCTTCTCGCTGAGCTGCCGAGATACGGCCGCAGGAAAGTGTGGCGAAACCTGGCGGCCGGCGCTGCGGGCTGGTTGAGAAACGCTGATGGAAAAAGCCAGGAGGAGATGGCAGTGAAAAGTAAGCCGAGTTCCAGCTGAGAAGATCATTCAGCTTAACACGTAGCTTGGCTGAAACTGGCTCTCTCTGATTACAACTGATATTTTAGGTTCTTTGCATAGAAAAGATTTCACACACTTTCCTGTACGTCTGAGGCAGTTTTTTGTTTTGCATGGTTTACAGTTTTCCCCCTTCATTACGAGAAAACAGAGTTTACACTTCGCTGCTATCTGCACTTCCTGGCTGGTGCAGATTTCCTGGTGTCAGTGTTTCGCTACATAAAGCTCTTATCTGTGTTCCTTTCAGAGGATGATGGACCCTTTGGCAGCTTTTTGAGCAGTTAAGCCAGAAATCATGACATCTTGATTAGAACTCGATTCATTTTCAAATAACGCAATAATAATTTAGTAATAAATGAATCAGTATGAAATAAGTGCTACAGCCATTATAGCAACACATTTTCTAAAGGAGCAGAGTTCCAGTTACAGGTTTATAGATATACAGGTGTACTGGTATACTGGTGTACTGGTATACTGTTGTACTCGTATATAGGTATACTGGTCTACAGGTGTACTGGTATACTGGTGTACTGGTATATAGGTGTACTGGTATACTGGTGTACTGGTAAACTGTTGTACTGGTATATAGGTGTACTGGTATACTGGTGTACTGGTATACAGGTGTACTGGTATACAGGTGTATTGGTATACTGGTGTAATGGTATACAGGTGTACTGGTATACAGGTGTATTGGTATACTGGTGTAATGGTATACAGGTGTACTGGTATATAGGTGTACTGGTATACAGGTGTACTGGTATATAGGTGTACTGGTATACTGTTGTACTCGTATATAGGTATACTGGTCTACAGGTGTACTGGTATATAGGTGTACTGGTATACAGGTGTACTGGTATATAGGTGTACTGGTATACTGGTGTACTGGTATATAGGTGTAATTGTGTACTGGTATATAGGTGTACTGGTATATAGGTATACTGGTATACATGTGTACTGGTATATAGGTGTACTGCTATACAGGTGTATTGGTATACTGGTGTAATGGTATACTGGTGTACTGGTATATAGGTATACTGGTATACAGGCTTACTGGTATACAGGTGTACTGGTATATAGGTGTACTGGTATATAGGTGTACTGGTATACAGGTGTACTGGTATATAGGTGTACTGGTATACTGGTGTACTGGTATACTGGTGTACTGGTATACTGGTGTATTAGTATATAGGTGTTTTATATATTTAAATGAATTCTGTGGCTGTTGTGGTTGCTATGGCTAGATAAAACGATGACCAAAAGCCTGTTGTGCTTTAACTTATGTAATATATTTATTACATTTTTGTGACATCATTTCTACAATTTCTACATTTCTGTGTGTTAGGCTCTATCCCACCTGCAATTTACCCACATAGTGTCAGTATATGAAATACTTGCTCTTACTTAACTGTAAAGTAAACATGTTAAAGTCCCCCATAAGCAGCCCTGAGTCCACGTGGCTCCTGAGAACCTTGAACAGTCATTCATGCGGGTAAGAGGATTTCAGCACATTTTCTAAACTGACCAAATTATAAAGCCATGTTGTCTGCCAGACGTTTGTGAAGAAAACTGCAGTTCTCAAACATCATCTGCTCCACATTTATTGCTTTCATAGGGCAATAAGATGAAATAGCTTTTACGACATCTTCATGTGCTTTTATCTTTTTATCATTTCCTTGGTCTGGGTGTTAAACGCATGTAATTCAGGGGGGTGGGGCCTCAAAGGTCAGAATTTAGGGTCATTATTAGAGGTAATGAACATGGTATTTACTGGAACAAGAGGAAGAACTGTACATAATAGGCGACGTGTTTTTAACTGGGGTTTTACTGTATGAGGGTCAAAGGTCTCTGGAAGATTTCCTGATGAGTTTTCCATCAGCATGGAAGATGGAAGTGTATAGATGCGAGAGACATTTAAAGCTTATTTCAGCACAAACAGAGGAAAGAAGTAATTGAGAGGGAAGAAAGTGTGGATGAGCCGCATTCTCTCATTCTGAGTGTTCCTCATTCTGAGGAGTTCAGGTGGGAAGTGACTGGTTGAGCCAGATTGTGGGTGCTCTCAGATCACTGTTAACATCATAAAAAACCCATTTAACCATTTAAACCCAAAGCTTCCCAGAATGCATCTGAGCTGAGTGTTGCTGGAGCAGCAGCTCAGTGGTGATTTAGCCCTGTTTGCTTGTGGTTTCGCAGTAGTTGAGGCCACAGCTGTGGCTGAATTCCTAGATCTGCTGCGAAATACTATCTGGAAAAAAACAGGCTTTCTGGTTGGTTTTCTTAGCTCATGTTTAGACAGGATAAATATTTTTGCACCTTTTACTCATTGTGTTTGAAGGTGGAACGTGTGGCTCTATGGACCTGAGTTTGACTGTCCTGTATGTTACGACTGCACTTTAATTAGACCATTAAAGCAGAGTGTGGCTTTGCTTGCTATGATGGTAGATGGATCTTTTGGGAGAGTTCACCTCTAAACTCCAGTGGCCTGAATTTATAATGACCTGTTTCCGATTCGTTTGCGTTTGTGTTCACTGCACTGGTCAATTTGCTGATGCATTTTGGGCACAACTCAGTGAAACAATGGCTTTTGTATGGTGATTACATCATTTATACATTAACACATCAATGCTCAGTGTCTGCTTCATTACAGTGAAGCAAGCTATCCCAGAATAGCCATAATCAATAGAACACCTTTAATAGCTTTAAGCTGTTAAAAGGCCTTACTACACTTTTACCAGTGATCCCAACCTCACCTCGCCTCATCTTATCTATAGTCTCATTATTTCTCTCCTTGTGTTATTCCACATTTCAGATGATTTCCCGTCTTTGCCATGTGCTGTTGACAATGGAAGCCTAATGCTCCACTAATCAATGGCCTAAATTTGGGCTGGAGAGCTGCTTTTGGCTGGTCACACAGATGATCAGCTGCGGTGTTTGAGAGGAAGCTAACATCGCTTGCTCTTCGTTGGTGTACGTTTTTTTTTTACTGTAGAAAAGTTATTGTAGTTTTGTGAACTAGCATTAGCATTTTAGGTTCTATTCATTTCCACTTTGGGAGTCCGAGAACAGCGATGAGGAGAACAGAGTGCGACTTTGCTCTGATCCGCCTGAGATTTTTTACTTTTTCTCCGGTCTCGGGCTCAGGCCAGTTACAGCCCGTATCAGTTAGCAGGGTAAGAGGAACATGAGCTAAGCTCTTTTTATCCGCCGCTCTTTTTTCTGCTCTGTGGTGTTTCTCTCCAGCTGAGGAACCCCGGAGTGTGTGGCTTGCAGTAACCTGAGTCAGAGGCCCAGTCTGCTGACGTGCACTACCCATTCCTCTAACGTGTGTGTGTGTATGTGTGTTTGTGTGTGTGTGTGTGTGTGTGTCCTTTTCTCTTCCAGGTGAAGAAGGTGAAGGTTAAGGATTTGGTTCCTCAGCCCTCTCCATCCTCTGGCCTTCCTCTCACCAGGCCTTCACTCCAGACTCCAGACAGGAGCTCCAGCCCAGGAGCTCAGCAGCTTCTCCACAGCCCTGACAGGAGCTTCAACCCTCAACCTAAGAACATGGACCCGACCTCTACTGATCTCCGGCCTAGCAGGGTGACTTTGAGCAGGTGGGTTCTATGCAAACACTCCAGTGTTCAGCCTCCTCAGCCTTGTCTGTTTATGATTCTGAAGTTTTGTTTACTGAAAGTTTAAAAGACTCACATTGTTGTTTTTGAGCATTTTTCATGATCGGTCAGTTGCCAATCTTCATTCAAACTCTACAGAAGGAACAGGAACCGCAGAGCAGGGTTACAGTTAAAACTGTCTAAACAACAGCATTCAGCGTTTCAAAAACATTTGATTTACAAACCTGCAAATCACAACAGAAAAATAAACAGCACTGTAAACAATTCAGAAGTGAAAGAAAGATGGGATAGACATCAGTGTATCATATCAGAAGTGCAAAAGTTTTAGCAGGACATCTCTATTAACAGTGCAAAGATTTGAGTCAGTGGTTGTTCAGATTTTTGTTGTTTCTTTATGTTTTATGTTGCTTGTCCTCATAAAACTAAACTGACCTCCAACTCGTCCAGAGAAGAATTTTCCTGAATGACCTGTCTGTCATGATCAGTCTGGATCAGTAAGATCAGTCTGGATCATTAAGGTCAGTTTGGATTGCTGAAGTCAGTCTGGATTGTTCAGGTCAGTTTGGATCATTAAGATCATTCTGGATTGTTTAAGTCAGTCTGGATGATTAAGGTCAGTCTGTATCACTGAAGTCAGTCTGGATCATTCAGGTCAGTCTGGATCGTTGAAGTCAGTCTGGATCATTGAAGTCAGTCTGGATCATTGAAGTCAGTCTGAATCATTAAGGTCAATCTGGATCGTTGAAGTCAGTCTGGATCATTAAGGCCAGTCTGGATTGTTGAAGTCAGTCTGGGTCGTTCAGGTCGGTCTGGATCATTTAAGTCAGTCTGGATTGTTTAGGTCAGATCGGATCAGTAAGATCAGTCTGGATGATTAAGAACAGTTTGGATAGTTGAAGTCAGTCTGGTTGATTAAGATCAGTCTGGATTGTTAAAGTCAGTCTGGATCGTTTAAGTCAGTCTGGATCGTTCAGGTCAGTCCGGATCAGTAAGATCAGTCTGGATGATTAATCATTCTGAATCGTTCAGGTCAGTCTGGATCATTGAAGTCAGTCTGGATCATTAAGATCAGTCTGGATGATTAAGATCAGTCTGGATTGTTAAGATCAGTCTGGATCGTTTAAGTCAGTCTGGATCATTAAGGTCAGTTTGGATTGCTGAAGTCAGTCTGGACCGTTCAGGTCAGTCTGGATCAGTAAAATCATTCTGGATCATTAAGATCAGTCTGGATCGTTGAAGTCAGTCTGGATGATAAAAGTCAGTCTGGATTGTGGAAGTCAGTCTGGATTTTAAGGACTGAATTATTAAGGACAGATTGTTTGTAGATTGAATTCCTTTTGTATTACCTTTATTGACTTTAATTGTTCCTTATCATCAGTGCAGTGTCCAGAAACAACAAAAACACCACACTTCTGTGATGCCAGGCCAAAGTTCTGCAGAGACCCATCTTCTCAGGAAAAGTAGAGTGTCTCAGGGGTTCCTCTTCTGTGGAAATTTTCTCTGGGTGGAAGGTGACTTTTCATTCACTGATTATAGTGAAAGGCCACCTGGATGGAACTGAATGAGCAAAACCACATTTCTTCCCACCTTCCTTGGACAGCGCAGGGTGTGTGGGTGGGGTGGGGGTGCTGAGACACGACATAGTCACCCAGATTCCAGCCACACTTATTATAAGCAGCTGAAAGCTGATCTGCAGTGAAGGTCAGGGGTCTCCTGGAATAGCAGTGCTGATTTGTTCTGCTGTAGCCTGAATGGAAGCATTAGCATTAGCCAGTTACCCACTATTGCCCTGCAAAAATGTGATGCTTTAAACTAAACATTTTCATGTTATTAACATATTTTACATTAACACAACTATAAAACTGTGTTGACACAGTCCTCATAGTCAACACAGTCCTCACAGTCAACACAGTCCTCACAGTTCACACAGTCCACACAGTCCTCACAGTCAACACAGTCCTCACAGTTCACACAGTCAACACAGTCCTCACAGTCAACACATTGTACACAGTTCTCACAGTCAACCCAGTTCACACAGTCAACACAGTTCACATAGTCAACACAGTTCACACAGTCAACAGTTCACACAGTCAACACAGTTTACACAGTCCTCACAGTCAACACAGTTCACACAGTCAGCACAGTCCTCACAGTCAACACAG
>JBBPDC010189040.1:0-15117 GCA_037974485.1 Hemigrammopetersius urotaenia
TACCTCAGCGGTGCCTAGCGGTCTTGGGAATCGAACCTGGACTTTCTGGTCACAGGGCGAATGCCCTAACCACTAGGTCACCAGCTGCCCCAAAGCGTAAAATAGTAGTTCACCCAGCGGTGTATCGCGAAAAAATCCATTCCACTTAAACGACAGGAGAATACACACACCACTGGAAATCCGTTCCACTTTTGAAGTGAAGTGAACCATCAGTGCATAGACAGGCTGCTGGAAACAGGAGGAGGTAACGTCAGCCCCATTGTGCCAGAAAAAAACGCTTGAATCCCGCTGCCTTAACTTAATGTTCAACTAAACAATGAAATATTAGGAGTACGCTTTGCTTAATTTAGGCTACTTAAACAGTAAACCTAGGGTATTCTTTGCTAATTCTTGGTTCAATATTTGCTCCCTCTCCAGAAACAATGGGCATAAGAAAATTCTTCACAAAGATGCGGAAAGTAAGTCAAAATTTTCCCACTAGGAAATGTTGAGTTATAAAACTGGTGGCCTAGTGGTTAGGGGGTTCGCCCTGCAATCAGGAAGTTGTGGGTTCGGTTCCCAAGACTGCTTAGCACCACTGTGGTACTGTGACGGTTGGTGGCCGTTAGAGGCCACTGTGTTTTTCTGTGTGGTTTCTGTCTGTTCCGTTCTGTTTGGTTAGGGCTTTTATTTTGAAGTTTGTTTAGTTCCTTGGTTCAGCTGTTTCTATGTCTTGTCTGATTGTGCCCACTATTTAAGTCTGGCTCATGGTGACAGTCACCATGAGCCCATCGCCTGACACTAGGTCCTTCTGTTTTGTTTTCTGTGGCCCTCGCGCCCGTTATGTTTTGCCTCCAGTTCTGAATAAAGTACCCGAGAGTATGAATCTCTGCCTGCCTGCCTTGTGTGACCTTCCAGGTAGTTCCGAGTCCGGGTCTTATGGCCCGACCCGTGACAGGTACCCTGAGCAAGGTACCATCCCCCGCTGCTCCCCAGGGGTTGTGTTACTGGCTCACTTGATGAATGGGTTAAATGCAGAGGAGGAATTTCGTACTGTTCACACTGTGGTGTGTTCATGTATGAGAGAATGGTCACTTTCAAATAAAGCATATAAAAAGCAAAATGCACCCATAAAGTCATTGTTGGTGATAAATTGTGCCGCATTAATTTGATTCTCTTAGGCATAGCAGACTGATATATGGACTATGGTCCAAAGTACTTGTTGAATTGTTGAATCTGTCTCTAAAATAGTCATTGAATTAAGTCACTTTTGTAGGTAAAGTTCGGTGTTTAATAACCTGTTAAAAATACACAAGAATGCAGGAAATGGCATTTTCCTTTTTTTCAATGTGTCCCCCCACATTCTGAATGCGTCTGACCCCCCTGGACAGATGATTGAGTGAATGAGTGAATGAATGGATGGATGGATTGATAGTCATATGTGTAGTTTACCAAAGCCGTTGAAAGACATCAGGTGTGGTTCATTTTGGATTGGTGTAAAGCTTGAGGAAGGCCGTAGGCAGTAGGTAAGGGTTTTAAATTAATTAAAACACAAAAATGTAATCTAACCAGAAGTGATGTATATGTGAGTCCCTGTAACTTTGAGTCCCTGTAACTATTAATTTAATGTTGTTGTTTACTAGATTAAATACCTTTTCTTTGCTATGACTGCTTGTTTATGGATGCATGTGTCTTATGTCATGATAATGTTGTGTTTGTGCATATTTTCCATCAATAGGTTGTGTTAACTGTTAACCCTTGCAGCCCCCACCCAGCTTTCAATTCTCCAGTCTAAGGTAATGTAACTGTAAACTCCATCCATCCATCCATCCATCCATCCATCCATCCATCCATCCATCCATCCATCCATCCATCCATCCATCCATCCATCGTCTTGGGAGCACACTGTTAACTTTGTAAGAAATACACTATATGGACAAAAGTACTGGGACACAGATGTTTTTCAGGGTTTGAGCTAGGCCCCTTACTCCCAGAGCAGGGTAATCTTAATGCTGCAGCATGCCAAAACATTTTGGACAGCACCATGCTTCCAACTTTGTGGGGAAGACCCTTTTCTCTCTCAGCATGACTGTGTCCCAGTGCACAAAGCAAGGTCCATAAAGGCGTGGTTGGATGACTTCAGTGTGGAACAACTGGTCTGGCCTGCACAGAGCCCTGACCTCAATTCCATCCAGCACCTTTGGGATGATCTGGAACAGAGATTGTGAGCCAGACCTTCTTGTCTAACATCAGTGTCTGACCTCATAAATGTTCTACAGAATAAATGGGCACGAATTTCCACAGAAACTCCAAAATCTTGTGAAAGGCATTCCAAGAAGAGTGGAAGCTGTTATAGCTGCAAAGGGGCAACCAACTCCTATGGATTTGCAATGTCATTAAAGTCCCTGTTGGTGTTATGGTCAGGTATCCCAATACGTTTGTCCATATTGTGTATGTGTCATAACTAATGTGATTAAATAATGTTGTTCAGTATTTTTTTATGTTGGTATCAGTCTCAAGCAAAAATGGAGGGATTTGTGCCAAACTGCATTATAACCCACTTCTGCTTTTCTCTTTTTTCATGAATTATTGAGAGTGGGCTTTACACTTGCAATAAACATCAGGGCTATATGTTGATTAACACTACAGCTAGAGAAATAAAATGGCAATAATATTATTTTTAATATCAACAATATTATCAACATCAATCAATAATATTAATAAAGGAAATCAGGTTTACCTTGTTCAAAATTTGTTGTTTCACTGCCTTTGCTGGTCCGTCTGTCTCACTTCCCGATCTTCTTCTTCTGACTTTCACTACCTGAGTTTTGTTTCATCCACTGCCTGCAACTGCCTACCTGCTTGTCTCCTTGTTCTCTCTCACTAAACTTATCTCCTTATTCCCTCTCTTTCACTATTCCAGTTTCATTTCTCCTGAAAGGAACATGACTCTTACTTCCTTGTTATTCAAAGGGCGCCGCCTATATTTGCTTATGTTTGCTTATTCTTGTGCTTTATGTGCACTTTCTATGTTATGCAATACATGGAGTTTCATTTTCCTGGTTCCGTTCTCATCCTGGTGATATAATCATAGACTGATAGACAATCAGATATTAAACTGAAACATTTTATGATCTACAGACAGACAGACAGACATAAAATTAGATGGAAGTTCAAAGAACTCCTCTTACCTAAGTGAGTCACTTTTTTTAAAACTGTATTTTTTTTTACAATATAGCCATCAGATAATAATACTAATATCAACATTATTATTGCTGAACTGTCTGTCTCCCTTCCTCACCATCTTCTCCTGCAAATGTACCTTCTTTCCATGGTCTTGAATATAGGAGTGTATTTTCAGTATGTTGTGTTCTATGCAATGCAAGAAGGAGTTTAATCATCCAATTCATTCTCTACCCGCACATAAGTTATATTTTATCAAGAGCGCTTAGCCTTTGAACCTTAGAGTGGTAATTCACAACACTGGATTGAACACAAAAGAGAAACCCATTGATGCTATTTAATTACAGGTTCACTCCTGACAATAAAGTTTGCCTATAAAGTCATATTTATGTTCTCATTTTGCCATTCAGTACGGTGCCAAAAATGACAGCCAAGAGGAAACTGCGCAATTGTATCTTGCATTATTTTAAAGTATAGCATTTAAGATTGTGGCACAACATATTTATCCTGGTTTTGCCAAAACGTTTTAGCTCAGAGATCATTGGAAGATGTAAAATCTCATTTTAAGCGTACTTTCAAAAAAAACACTACAATGTTTTGCAAAACTGTTAAGAGGTTATTCAGCAAAGGCAATGGTTATACACATAAGCATAAGAAGAACTATTAAAAGCATAAGGGATTTTGTTTAGACTATTAAAAGATGCTTCTTGCATATACAGTTGTTTAAAATGCTTTTATGTAGCACCAAAAAGGGTTCCACTGTTACTTGTCAATATAAATCTGTTTTAATACTATTTAGAACCCATTCTTTAAACATTTCCTCTTAAAAGACTTCTACATAGCTCTAAAAAGAGTTCTCGTGACAACAGTGCAACCCTTTGTGGCTCTGTAAAGAACTCATTTTTCTAAGTCCTTCTTTGTAGACTCTAAACATTCTAAAAAAAAAAAGAAGATATGAAGGATCTTCACATGATGTTTCTATACCAATTTAAGAGTTCGTCCAACAGCCTTTACATCAGTGGTGTCGAACTCCAGTCCTGGAGGGCCGTGGTCCAGCACGTTTTGGTGATTTCCCTGCTCAGAAACACCTGGTTCACCTCACCAGTTAATTATCAGGTTCAGTGAATGTGTTTGAGGAGGAGAAGCATCTCAGACTGGAGTTTGACACCACTGCTTTACATTATGTGAAGGTTCTTCATATGCTCACATACCATTTTTTTCTATGGTATCCCTTCAAAGAACCCTTTCTTGGCACCTTTTATTCACAATAGTGTAGATGCCAACACTTCCTCTCTTCCTAATATTAACTCTTCCTTTATTCCCTTCGTTTCAGCATTGCTTGTTGTACATTCTGTCCATCACAGGGCAGATGCTGAGCGTGTCAGAGGCCTTATCGCAGCAGTACAGGTAGAAGAATGGATAGACTTTCTCTGTGAATGAGTCCATGAAGGTGTAGATGTGACTTCTGGTCAGCACGTCGTAGAAGGAAACCTGTCCCTCCTGGAAGTCCATGTACACACCCACTCTCTTCAGCTTGGGCTCTATAGTGAGTGTGAGGGCTGGAGAGGTGGACACTCTGTACCCCTGCCCCTTCTTCATAGCCAGTGCCCAGTAGCCATGAGCCGTGCTTACCGCGATACGTCCCTTCCTGTTGACGGACTCAAGGGCAATGCCCAGGTACCAGTCATCCTTTTCACCAACATGTGCCTCCCAGTAATGGCGGCCAGAGGTGAAGCCCTCCTGGCCCAGGGTGATGACTACCGTGTCGAAACGTTCAGGGTTGTCTGGTAGGTCCTGCCATGCCCCCAGGTGACGCAATTGGCGCCTGTCCTCAGAGAGCTGCAGCCAAGGGTTAGCCGTGTCTGGATCAAGGGTCACGTCCACTTCACAAGAAGAAAAATAAATGACTCGGATGGGACAAGAACACGTATCGTTTTTTTAACAGGCCCATACCACTGAAACCCATGTTTTTATAATGGGTACTGATGTAGGACGTAAACATAAACACACAATTTATTTATGGAAAATAAGCTGCAAAAATAACCCATTTAAAATTATGTTTGTAATGTCATAAAGACTCACCTGTTCAAACTAAATCAATTTACATGTGTGCATACACTATATGGACACAAGTATTGGGACACACCTGTTTTTAGGGTTTGGGCTAGGCCCCTACTAGTGAAGAGCTTAATCTTAATGCTTCAGGATACCAAGACATTTTGGGGGACACTATGCTTCCAACAGCCCTGGTTTGAGGAAGAACCTTTGGTGTGGAAGAATTTGTCTGGCCTGCACAGAGCCCTGCCCTCAATCCCATCCAACACCTTTGGGATGAACTGGAACGGAGATTGTAAGCCAACGGAGATTGTTCAAATTCAACATCATGTACTACAGAATGAATGGACACAAAGATGGAACAACCCCATCTTCAAGTTTATGTATTTGAACGCTGTGTCCTAAAATTCGCTTTTGGTGTCCCAACTCTTCTTGTCCATATAGCTTCCAGCTGTTTAACTCCACCCATTAAGGCTAAAGGAGTGTTTTGGTCTGAACTGATTTTTGAATGAGGTCATAAGTGGAACATAATGCAGGATGTAGGCCCTTTAAATATTAATACGAACACTTAGAATGGTTTTACGGAAGGCTACACATAAACTCTACCTGAATACTTCTGGATCTTCCTCAGCTCTGTTAAAAAGAAAGTAAGGAATCATTAAATGCATAATTGCATCACTTAGAATACAGTGTCCTGGAAGGAATAATTCATGGTAGGTCACCTACCCGTTTCTGCAAGTTTCTCTATCTCCTCTGTCAGGATCTCCTCCAGTTTTGACACTGCTCTCCTGATGGTCCCCACACACTGATCTGTGTGCACGTGGGTCTCAGACCAGTCTTTTGTTTGTGGGTGGGTGATTAGAGATGGGAAGTTCTGTATATTTAAATAAGACATCACTTGTATAACCTAACATCAACCACAAGATGGCAGTAGACAACAACTCATTTTCATCTCTGACCTTTTATGTAAAGCTGGTGATCCATCGAACAATCATAGTGTCACGTAAAAATATTGCTGCGTGTAATTAGAAACATTACTAGAAGACTCCCACCTGGAGGAAGTGAATGTGGTCTTCAGTGTGAGCGAGATGGTCCAGCTCACCGCTCCTTGTCTTTAGGACAGTGATCTCCTGTTCCAGTTCCTCGATGAGACCCTGAGCCCAGTGTTCAGTTTTCTTCTGCTTCTCTTCGATGGCCAGGACGAGCTCGGCCTGGGCCTTCTGAACCGCACGGATCAGGTCCGAGAACACCTGCACGCTGTCCTTAATCTCCCTTTGGGCACTGCTCTGAAGGCAGCAAAACAAACATTAGGAGCTGTATTTCTAACACTTCAAGTTCAGGTTTTTATTTGTCACATGCAGGCCTACTTAGTACAACATACAGTGAAATGCTTTTCTGGTAATACCCTCAGGCTGTGCTGCACAGAATTGACAAGACTATGTCAGTCTAACAAGACAATAACAATCTAACTAAATAGACAAACCATTTAAAAAAAAGATTTTTAATGTAAAAACATGAACAAATGTGTGCAAGTAATGAGGCTATTATTAGGCCTTAAATGGGTCGTATATGAAATTGTTGTATTTTATTTCGTTCTCTGAGGTCCATTTATAACACCTCTGTGGTTTCATGTTCCAAAATGCATTTTTACCTTCCTATATCATTCATAAATTATGTTTATATTTATATTACTTGTATGCAAATGTAAATGTCTTCAGGACATCATGAAACCAGTGAAAACAAAATGTTCTTGTTTTCCATCTGTGAACTGACAGGGAAGTGAATGTTATGTTTTGACATTCTGACAGTGTTTACATACTGCATTAAAAGTATTTGCTAATTAACTAGCTGTTTATTATTACCTTATTAATTAATGTCAGCATGTGTAACGCTCTTATAAAGTCTTCCTGAGCCAGTAGCTGGTAACTGACTGGCTCCATAATTCTACTTTCTAAAGGTATAACTAAGACGAGTTAGCTATAAATGTGCACATAAATCTACATTAACACTTTAGAATAGAAGAGCCATTTGTTTATATTTAGAGCAAACTGTTGTGATACTCATTTGGGTACAAAGGAAGCACTAAACTAATGTCCAGACAAGGGAATAGAAATTATTCTGATGATGAACATTGTAACTGATTAGATGTTTCATTGGAGTTTCACTAAAAATGACTGGTATTGGTTGTGCCGTATAAAGCACAAATAAAAATCTTTGGGAAAATGTTTAATTCGCTGTATATGACTAGCATCTACACAACATTATAAAGTAACTGGCATGCAAACTTAAGTTAAGAATTCTCACTTTATTCAGTTCCACGCAGTGTTTTATATCATCCACCTTCTTCAGTCGTTCCTGGATCATCTGCTGAACCTCTGTCTCTGTTTTCCTGAGCTGAACCTGTCAATCACCAAATGATATGTACATAAATAGAACGTTCTTTGTCTCCACCATTACATTTAAACACTCTTTTTTTTCTAGGTTCTTTAGCAAAAGCAATGGTTATATATATATATATATATATATATATGTGGTGAGTAACCTTTCGAATGGTTTTATGTAGGTTACAAATTAAGGAAACATTTTTGGAATTATATGGAACTATTTATAGCATATAGACTCTTCATAGGATGCAAATCCATTCAAAACATTTTCCCGGGTTTCGGTTACCTTCTTCTCTGTCCATTCTCGTTCAACGGGTACAGTGTAGTGTGCCCTGTGGTCCATCTCAGTGCAGAGCACACAAACCATGATTTGGTCTTTCTTGCAGAACAGCTCCAGCAGCCTTTCATGCTTCTTGCACATGCGGTCCTCTAGGTTCTGCACGGGCTCAATCAGTTTGTGCTTGGTGAACCTGGCCGTGTGCGTCTTTAGATGTTCCTCACAATACGAAGTGAGACACACCAGGCATGATTTCACAGCCTGTTGCTGGGGCCCAGTGCAGACATCACAAGATACCTCCAGTGTCCGAAGTCCAGTTGGTGGGATCAGTTCTGGGACGTCTGTTGGGAGTTCTAGAAGATCCTCTGTCTCAAGGACCACTTGCTGTTCGTAGTCGTTTGGCCTCGGGACAGGTTTGGTCCTCATTTCTTTGAACTGCTCTGCAATCTCCCGCAGCACAGTATTGATGCTTATGTCCGGCTGCTTAAAGAAAGTCTTTTTGCACATCGGGCACATGAAGAAAGAGCTGGTCTTCCAGTAATTACCAATGCAGGCCATGCAGAAATTATGTCCGCAAGGGATGGACACCGGGTTGGTGAACACATCCAGGCAGATGGAACAGTGCACCTGCTCTTCCACTAACATATTTGTAGGGGAAGCCATTCCTGGATGGAAGGAAATTTCATGATTTGGAGAGAATACATTTGCCCTTTGGAGAAATTTGTTCTGGGAATTGGTAGACTCCTACATTTCCCCCCATCCTTTAGCTAGCATTGATATAGATTAAGCCTATAGCATCTACAGCATCTTTTCAAACTACCGCTAACACAATATTTTTTGGATGAATCAGCATGCTTGAAGGGGAAGGCTAATTATCCATGCTATTACAGCCATTGATAGACTCAAACATTGGTTAGCAATGTGTGATGGTAGAGACTGAAGAGGGAAGGCCTTCCTAGCCAATATCAACCAATTTAACACACACAATACTAAGTCCTGGTATTCATGTGGATGTTACTTTGACAGACCTACTTAAATATTGTTGCAGAAGCACTTCATTGCATGGCAGTAATATTTCCTAATGGCAGTGGCCTCTTTAAGAAGGATAATTAGTCCTGCCACACTGCAGCAATTGGTTAGTGGTCTGTAGAACCTGATATGGTTTTCAATGTGGCCTCCAAATTCCCCATATCTTTCTAACTGAGCATCTGTTGCATGTGCTGGGCATAGTCTGACCCATGGAGATCCCACCTCCATGCCACAGGACACCTTCAGAGCTCATGCCTCAATGTGTCAGAGCTGTTTTGATCACGCAAGGAGGGCCTAAACAATATTAAGCAGGTGGTTATGGCTGTTTGGTACGCTTTCTAATGGGAAATTTTGCTTTTAAAATGTTTCACAAAATTCCTAAAACAGATCACAATTTTTTTCCTCCTTATAACATGCTGTTAGACACATGCTATTTTCATGTACTTGGATTTAGGTTATACTTGAGCCCAACAGGTTTGATTGGTAACCCTGCTGTTGGAACTGTTGGCATATGTCCTCAACAGCATGTTACAACTTTAGAACCCAGTCAGAGGGCTTGCAAAATCATGGAAGGCCTGGCTATTCATAGAAAGCCTAGATTAACGTCCCCCAAATATACACGCCAAGGCAGCGAGCTGTTTTACCTCACCATTGGCAAGTAATTGACGGTATATTCATAACTATATATTAACCTAAAAGACTATATACTGGTTTTAAAGACTAAGGTCTTGCATGCTAACCGATCAGTTAGTGATTAATGGTTTGATATGTTGTGTTAGTGGTGATTCGAGAACATGCAAGTGTTTCCGCAAGCAAGCAAAAGGGGTCATGTGGGATAGATAACAGATCTTTCCCATGAAATATGTTTTCCATTTATAGTCACTTTAAAGTTGTAACATATATTATGTGGACATTACTGCATATACAGAGACTCACCAGGAAGCTGGAGCTGCAGAAAGGCTCTGCATACAGTGACCGCTCTTCTCTGGACAGCAATGACATGAAACACAGCTGCCACCCCTCTTGAAAATATCACCCCCCAGCCCTCCCCTCCTTTAGCCTAGTTTCAGATTTACACTTCCACATTGGGGGGCTCTCTAGCTGGAAAGGAACAATCTTTAACCCCTTACATGCCACTGATTTTAGTCTATTCTGCTATACTGTGCAGTATTACTGGAATAATTGTAGTCCTCTGGTTATCAACTGGCATGAAAAAAAACAAATAGTACTTTGATTAACTTTATTTAAACATTTGGAAAATGTAGAAAGTAGAAAATGACATTTAGTACCCATAGCATGATAACAGGTTAACATGGATTATTGTTTTAACAGCATCACTACAACTACAACAGTAAAACAAATATTATACATGTTTTCTATTTGTGTTTATGAGGTCTTGTTCATATACACTACCGGTCGAAAGTTTTAGAACACCCCAGTGTTTCACGCCTTTATTTAAAATTTAAATTCACCCAGAAGTAGAAAATAATTCCATGCAGTTCCTCTGGTGTGTGCCTAGTTGGTCGGGTTCGTCCTACAAGATAGTGTCCCAAAACATTAGGCCAAGCTCTACCAGAACTACCTTAGAAAAAAGAAGAAATGGATAGAGAGCTGGAAAATATGGAGTGGCCAGAAGTCTCCAGACTTAAACCCCATCGAGCTGCTTTAGGATGAACTGGACAGAAGAGTGAAAGCAAAGCAAAAAAGTGCTGTGCAGTTTTGGGAAGAACTTTCTGCAAAATAAACAATGAGACACTCAACCGCTTGAATTTCAATGCAAAAAAAACTTTTGACTGGTAGTGTATATATATATATTCAAGACGTTACAAAAACAACACATTTTTGTTTCCATATATATTCCATACATAGTTTTCAAACATCAACAATATTTATATACTATACCAAACTCATAATGTAACTCAAATTCATAATGTAAAAACATGTAGAAAATGTGTTTTCCCAGGATATGATTTAGATTTAAAGTAAACTCTGAATTAGTGAACATCGCTCACTTTTAAAATGAAGTGTATTGCAGAGTCAAAGCTACATTTCTTCCATATTCTTCTTAAACTCATATCAGTTTCAGATAAAGCATGTGTAGGAAAATACATTTAATATCTAAGCATAGCCTGTCACTGTTGTGAATGTTTAACTACAGATTAATTGCCATTTAAATGCTTGCCGGTTTAACTGCCTCAACAATTGAAACACCCATTTTACATTCTCTGCTGTGATGTAAATATATGTTTGTAAAAGCTAATAGCTGATGAAAATAATAGTGATCAGCTCAAATAATTGTATACATGTAATTATATTATTATAACACATGTATTTGTCATCTTGTACTTAAGTATTAATAAACAATCATTGCCAATCTACTCTTAGCTTTTAAGTTTTAATGAAGTCTTGGTTTGAATGAAACATTTACAAGTATTTAATATCAGTTGATTGTAAAATGTAATGTTTCCCATTTCCCAGCGATCATTCTTGATACATCCTAGAACTTCCAATGACAGCATGCACTACCATTCAAAAGTGCGCAATCAGTGTTTTCAATCATAGAAACCAGCCTCGTTGTGAATAAATATCAAAAATAATCCTTATTTGCTAGTCTCCCGCAACTTCATAGGTATAAATAAAGGAAACTAGGGGGATTACAAATATGAAACATTTGGTTTTTATTATTAGAGGGGAGCCCTCATGGCCTTCTAGGTTCTGGTCTTCTGGGAACAGTTATAAACTATATTTAGTTTTTAATATAATATAAATATTTTTTAATATAAAATAGATACAAAAAATAATCCAAGTTACTTGATGTAGCAGCGACTCTTTAATAAGTAATCACACTACAAATGATGCTAAACTGCTAAACGGATTATTACAGTCCATTATTTGTCATTAACTTCCTACTCTTCCCAAAATACAACAAAACAAATGCAATTCATTTGGTGTGCGGTTAAGATTTTTCAGTCTATTCTGAGGAAGGTTTTGTATATAAAACCACAAAATGGAACAACAAGTGTTGCTAAACGTTTGAATGGTAGTGCATACCTTAGCTAAAGAAAAAAACAAGTTAAGTAAACATGTCCATTCTCCAGCATTAGCCATGTTTCACTGTGGTGATGGCCAGCGTTCCTGGACTGACACAGGGGCTGAAGATGGGCTGCACACTCTCACCAAACGTATCCATGAACGTGTAGAGGTGGGATTGTGCCTTTACATCATAGAAGGACACCTGCCCTCCCTCGTGGTCCAGGTAGACACCCAACTTTTGTGGCACTGTGGGCACCTGGAGGGGGATCCTGCTGGAGGCCAGGGCTTTCACCTCTCCGTTCTTCAGCCACAGGCACCAATAGCCGCCTTCTGGACTGAGCCTGATTTCTCCTTTGCGGCGGGCAGACGCTCGGGCTACCCCGATGGTCCAGCTTGTCTTGCGGCTCACCTCCACCTCCCAGTAGTGTCTGCCAGATGAGAGACCCTCGCGGCCAAGCACGAACAGTGCCGGGCTGAAGCGCCGCGGGCTATCAGACTGGGCCGAGGATTTGCGACCCTCTTCGTAATGCACCTGCCGGCCGTCCTCAGAGACCACCAGGTTGCGCTGTGCCGTGGCAGGATCCATAAACACTTCACCTGGACAAATGAAATTAAGGTAATTCATCGCACATTAAAAGAGACATTTCTTGTGAAATGTTTATGCACAGAATGAAAACCAGAACGCTTTCCTTTTTAATTTGGACCGTAATATTAATATCTTTTATATTCATGCTTTTAAATGAAACGTAACTGAGTTAGGGGTCTTTTAACCATTATTTCCTTAATGTAGGCCTGTTCAGTCCCTTAAATTTTGTTTGCAAAAACAAAAGAACTAAACAAATTTCTTCTCAGCTCAGATGTAATTTGTCAGTCAAGTGCAGATTCTTGGAGACCACAGTTGCTAAGAAATACTAGATTTGCATAAATTGCTTATCTCCATTTGCCTAAATCACATACAGCTCTTTAGAAAGGTGGCGGATACTGGTCAGTGTGGTTTAGGACCCAATATGACTTACCGTGAGCCATAAAACTACTGGCAGCCTTTTCAAACAACATGAGGGCTGATAATGAGGACTGATTTTGGAAGAGATTTATGACTCCTAGATCAACACTCCTATTTCTGAGGAGGTTTGTGAAAAAGACCCAATTATCTAAAAAGCTTGGCCACAGTGTTTGGCCACATGGTGAAGTTTCGTTCACTGTTATATCTCACAGGAAATAATGCTGTGCCCCAAAGTACATTGAACATCTGAACAACAGGTTGGTTGAGGGGTTATATTTACAGAAAAGATCTGGGTAACTTGTAATGGCTTCCAGTGTTCAACACGTGAGCAACGATAGCCTAACAGATACAGTTCTATACTGAAAAAGCTTTTGGTTGATCAACCATGGTCAACCAAGAATCAGATCAGTTTTTTGGGTTAAACAAGTATTTTAAACGACTCCTATCAATTTATCATAACAAAAGTTAGACATCATATTGCTTTCTGTGTGATTTACATATTAAAAGCATAAATATGTAATGCATCTGGAAACTGGCAGGGGTTAAATGACAGGACTTAGTCAATGATGTTAGAACATGATTCTTCAGACTAGGCCACCTTCTTCAATTGTTCCATGGTCCAGTTCTGAAGATCCCATGCCTATTGTAAGCATGTGACAGTGGTCAGGGGTCAAAAAGCCTTTGGTGGCCTTGTCCCAATTGCCAGTTCATTGACTGTCCTTCCTTGGTTCACTTTTGGTAGCTATTAACCTCTGCATAGGCTCTGATCGAGTTGTCTAGTCACCACAGCTTGGCCCTTGTCAAACTCGCACAGATCCTTAAAGTTACCCATTTTTCTGCTTCTAACACTTCAGCTTCAAGAATTGACTGTGCACTCGCTGCCTAATATATCCCAATAATGACTGGGGTTATTCCCTTCACCTCTCAATAATTTTATTGTTATGGGTGAATATCGCTCTAAACCTATTTCTTTCAAGAACTCAGGTAACAAAAATGGCACTTACTTGCATAGTTCTGCGTCCTTCTTAGCTCTGAAAGCAAGAACACTCAAAGTTATTCATAGCATAGAAACCATCATCAACGCTAGTAAACAAACCATGTGTTTCAGTGAGACATAAATAGACATATGTTGCTGTCAGTCACCTGAATGAGTCTCAGTGGGCAGACGCTTCTGCATCTGCTCATTTGCATCTACTAGAATTGTGTTTCAGGTCAACAGGTTTTCTGTTCTTTAACTAAGTGCAGGTCTTTAACTCTACATAGAAAGCATGTACAAATAATTTTAGTCCAGCAACAAAGACCCGGATCACTAATGGTTCAGATTAGGCAAACTGATCAAAAACTCATTACCTTTCCCATACAGGCGCTTCTCCTCTTCCTGGAACTTCTCGACAAGTGTGCTGACAGATTTTCTGATGGTGTCCAGGTACAGCTCTGTGTTCACCGACACAGCTGACCAATCGGTAGGCTCAGGTGTAAGAGGCAGACTGCTGAGATGCTACAAGAGATAAAGTGCAATACAATGAAGTATACTCACCCACTCTTTAAATGATGGATTTGAACTTAATCTTAAAGGCATTAAAAAGCTTCACATCAGATCTTTACCAATTCATGGTTCCTTCCAAAATCCCTTGTAATATGTGGAGGTTCTTTAAACATTCAAGATTCTTTCATAGATCACATTTACAAAATTGGTTCTTCATCCTTTTAAAGGTTCTTTATGGAACTAAGATGGTTCTTCTATGGTATTATGCAAGAACACTTTCTGGAACCTTAATATTTAAGAGTGCACAAACCTATAAAAGACAGTAGAATTCAGATGTTTGAAGATACTTAACAGTATTAAATTATTAAAAATGTTATTTTATCCATTAATAGTTATTGGAATGCAAAGAGTTGCTATGAATTTGGAATGACTGCAATGATTAACCGTATCCCTTAAATATGGCAGCTTAAAAAAATGGTACATTCTAGAAGCTGCATGTCAAAGTAGATGAAATAATGGACTTTACAGTAATTATCTATTATTTGCCAAGACTTTTGGGAGAGTGGGCAGTACTCATGCAGCCTGTCTGTATGTTGAAATTAGAGCCCGATCGATAAAGGATTTTGAAGGCCGATACCGATACAAATATTTGTTGGTTTTAAAATCCGATATTCCGATATATCGGCCG
>JBBPDC010189059.1:0-15117 GCA_037974485.1 Hemigrammopetersius urotaenia
TTTACTTGTTTCCTTAAGTGAAAGGAAAGGTTTGGTGAAAAGTGTTCAGCCTCTATACACGCTAATTCCTTCCTACAGCCCTGGGGGCTAAGCCCCCCTCGTCTTTCCGTCCCAGTGACGTCCCTGTTTCACAGTAGGTAACATCCGCACTAAAATATCAAGGTGAAAGTCATCATCGCTTGCGTAGTATAAACCCAGCTCCCAACCCAACTTTGTGAATAGATTAACTGCGATATTTTTTTTTATCGCCCGATAAGAGTCTCACATTAACGCCGATAACGGCCCACCACTAATATTTACAGTTTATATGAGTATGTGTGTATGTGTGTTTTATATTCATAGCTGCTATTAGACCAAAACCTTGTATCTCCATTTTTGTTTTTTTTTGTTTTTTTATTTCTAACTGTTCTGTACTTCTTACACTAATGATACACTTAAAAGAAACATCTGTAGCTCCCAGTGTTTGCCAGTGTGTCTCTCATTTCCTCTCTCCTAACTGTTTGTTTACAGTGCTCTCCAACGCGGTCGGCTGTGTTGAGCCCCTGGGTATGAAGTCTCTTCTTATCTCAGATAGCCAGATATCAGCTTCCAGCGCTTACCGCACCTGGGGCATTGATGCTTTCACCTGGCTTCCTCACTATGCTCGTCTGGACAAGAACGGCAAGACCAATGCCTGGTCAGCTGCCATCAACGACCGCTCAGAGTGGCTTCAGGTGACACAGCTGTTTAAAACACGTTAAAATGACCTTTATCCAAAAGTATTTTCTTGGGGAGAGAAAACAATGCACTGAATTTATTACAAATGTGTGTTATTTCCTTATGAATAAAACGGTAGAATGTAGACAGGACCTGATTATTCATTTTATGGTCTATTTCTTTACAGCGGATGACCAGTTTTGGCTTATTTATTTATTTATTTATTTATTTATTTAGGCTGATTAGCCTTTTTCTTTTCTTTTTTTTTTTTGGATGAACAGCTTGGTCTGAACAGATGTTGCATTTCTGCCCTGTTGTCACCAGGTGGACCTGGAGAAGCCCAAAAGAGTCACAGGCATCATCACTCAAGGAGCTAAAGACTTTGGCACTGTGCAGTTTGTGTCCGCCTTTAAAATTGCCTTTAGTGATGACAGCCAGACGTGGACTGTTGTAAAAGATGAAACCAACAAAACGGAGAAGGTCAGAGAGCACTCTTTCTCATTCTTTCTCATGAACTAGTGCATTACGTTTTCTTGCCCTGCCCTTTCCTTGTTCTTCGGTGCATTCAGCTTTGTCTTCAGCTCTGTTCCGATGCCAACATCAAGCAGCAAACTGGATCAGAGTGTGGAGCTTTCTGTTTTCTATCTCTGTATAAAAGAAACTCCATGCTGCCTTTGCTGTGCACACACTCTCAGGATGAAGGACTCATTGCTTAGGGCTCATTTTTGATAGGACAATAAAAGGCAAAGTTTGAATGATATTCCTATTGTATTCCAAATAAAATAATATGAGTTTAGGCAATATTCTTTATTTACTGTAAACATGAGATCGTTGAAAAATGTTCTACTTTAGTGATTATTGTTATTTATTAACATGGATGCAATTATTATATTAATAAAGTATAATGTTATTTGTTAATTCATTACACGAATGTATTAATATACTTAATATTGTCAAATTGTAGCTGCAGAGCTAGGTTAGGTTCTTGATTGCTGATTTGCTGTTTGTGAAAGCCTGTGAAAAGTATAAGAGCCCCACCCATGCCAGAGGTTGTGGTCTATCAGTCCACAGTTTCATATTTAGCTCTGGCTCGGACATCCAGGGCCAGTTGTTTACTGGGTTCTGTGGGAACCTACGTCCAGTTCCTACTTCTGAGGATCCTCAGTCTGGTTTAGTTTGTGGAGGAAAGACTGAAATCTTATGGACTGTTGTTGTAAGACAAATTTGGAACCAGTGGTTGTTTATGCTGGAATTTTTCACTTTCTTCCATTGAGCAGCTTTGCTTAACCTAAAACTTGAGACCAGTTCTACCCAGCATCGCCTCACCACACGAACATAACTGTTTTTGTCCATTTATCCAATTCAGATATTCCCAGGAAACATCGACAACAACACGCACAAAAAAAACTTATTTGATCCGCCCTTCTTCGCCCGCTTCGTGCGCTTCCTGCCCTGGGAGTGGCAAGAACGCATCACCCTGAGGATGGAGCTCATTGGCTGTGATGCTTAGGGACCCCGTGGATGACCAGAGGCCGTCTGACTCCAAGCTTACTTCCTAATGCCCTTGCCGATCTGCCCGGGGGCTCACACAGTCTCTGTTTGTTAAGGGTTGGGTTTAACATACAGAGTAGAACTGTGTTGTCTTAATTGCATTAGGCTTAAAATGGATTGAGGATAACATCATAGCTTCCCTTTTGCTGTCTTGCTCATGCTGTTCATATGCTCTTAATGTTAATACTTGCACTTTCTACGAACTTTTGTATTGTATGTTGCCGACATTGTTGGAAGTTACCACACAAGTGAAGTAGCACAGACTGTTGTCCAGTGAGAGAAGTGTATTACAGGGTTGTTACATGGATTTGCTTGCAAACAATTTAGCCTACAGCCACCATGCACAATGTGCTTCTGCGGAACAATGCCGTCGAATGTACTTTAGGCTCCTTAAAGAAGCTTTTAATTGGTTCTTTAAAGCAATTGTTACAGCCAAGTTAAGTGAAAACTAAAATGGGACCGTCTGGGGGAGGGGAGACTGCTTTTGAGAAGCACTACTTTAAAGAACCATTACTGTAAGTGAGGTGTACGAATGTGGCAAGTCCCTGCATGTAGAACCTCTCCAGAAATATATTTATTTTAGTGTATTAAGTTCATGGCCATTCGCATGTACAGTAATCCCCCACTTTTCGCAGGGGTTACGATCCAAAAGCACCCGCGTGTAGTAAAAAAACGTGCTGTGTTTTGGTAAAAAAAAAAAAAAAAAAAGGCTAAAATGCCTCCCAGAACATTTTGTTTTCATAAATATGGCCCTAAAGACCCTAAATATTCTTTTAAACCTTTTAATTCCATCTCAGTTTAATGCCTCACCCTTAAGGAAAATGTAAAAAAATCAGAATCAGAAAACTTTATTGCTTAAAAAAACGTTAGCATTAGCAGTTAGCATTAGCAGTGTGTAAAGACTCATACACAAAAGAAACATTGAAATAACTCTCTCTACCCACATGTTTAGAGCACAGGGCACAGCTTACTAATACTAAATAAACGGAGATAATTGTTGAAAATTGGGGTGGGGGGGGGGGATTAAACCACTAAAATACGAGGACAAGACATGTAGCAGTCATGCTAGATGCTGCAGCAGCTTCTTCTTCTTCTTTTTATGGCGGTTGACAACCGGACTGGTGGCGGTAATACAGTCCGGTTCTCAGAAAAAAACGGCGTTAGACTGAATCCGTGTAAAACCGAGAGGTTACTGTATTTGTATTTTCCACTCTTGGCACAAGCACATGTATACAATGTTTCTTTTGTGGAACTGTCAACACAAATGGTGCATTATCTGTGAGACCTCACCGGGTAATGCAGAACCTGCCTTCTTAGAATTTTACATGTTAATTCCTGGCCATAGTTTGAAGGATTTTACTGAAGGATTTCACGATATATTGATAAAAATGCCTATTTAAATAGATAACGACTCATTTGCATATTTATATGTCAAATCTTCAAATATAAGAATATCAGTAATCAGGTTTTTTTTTTTATTATTGCAATCATATTTGACCCCCCCCCCCCCAAGCATGGTGTCCAGTGACTGTTGAAATCAGACCATTATAGTCAGGGATTGTGCAATACATTGACAGAAAATAATAGTAAAAAATGTTGTGGGAAAAAAGCATGCAGAAGAAACAGAGACTGTTATTTTAACCTGTTGGTAAGCCTCAGAAATGTCCCAACATATCACAATGAAGCATTAACATCCGCATTGCTAGTGGCTATATTTCTTTCCTTTTTTTTAATTTAATTTCTAATTCAGATTTCCTTTTATTCCTTTTATTTATTGACAGTCTCGACAACCAAATCCAAACAGGAGTGTAGAACGTTTGTGTTTTTTTTTTTTTTTTTACCTTTTTGTAAAAAGCTTTGGTTGTGTTTAACAGTCATTAAAAAAAATAAGAATTTAAAGGCTCTTGTCTGGTTCCTTCTTTATGTGTTCCTTAATGATTTAGTCCATTAGCCATGCTGTGTCACCTTTCGATTATTCTTACTTTCATTGATAAATGCAAAATAGTGTCAAAAAGTAGCATCCAAACAAGTAGCATTTGAGTTTATTTGCCAGAAACATGGATCCCTAAAGCTCTAATTTAAAGTAAACATGCCACTTAATAACCTTTTTGGATGATGCTAAAGGATCGAATTGACATACTTTCCCCCACTTTATAGTTTTAAACTGCAGCTGTGAGGCTAAGCCGAGATACAGTCTAAATAAGTCCAATAAAAATAAATAACTGCTGAAAAATAATAGGAACTTACACTCAGTATGAACATACACTAGGCCATATACACAAAAGCCCAGCTTTTGTGTATATGGCCTAGTGTATGTTCATACTGAGTGTAAGTTCCTATTACTTTTCTACAGATATTTATTTTTATTGGACTTATAAATACTATAGATGAGTAACTTAGTAAGTACTATAGATTAGTGAATTTCTAATGACACAGATGGTAGGAGTCTGTTACTGCACATAGTAGAGGCCAGTAGTGTATAAGTAATATTAACAGAAGTAGTGATATTCCACATGGTAAGACTATGGCACATAATGAAGGGATTAAGTGAATAAGTCTTCACAGAAAGTTGCGAGGTTGGGTGATGTATCTTTTATAAGGAACGATTGGTCTATCTGGGTGACTTTTGACTTTTAAATTCAGATTCAAATTCAAATTTTATTTGTCACGTACACATTCATACACAGTATGATGTGAAGTGAAATGCGTATACGACTGCTGATACCTATAATATAAAAGGAATGTCCAGTGTAGAAGAGAATTGTGCAATTTTGAAATATGGATTAATTTACATTATGTACAAATAATAATAATAATAATAATAATAATAATATAATAACAACAACAATGATAATAATAAATATTATTATTATTATTATTGTTATTATTTTAATAATATTTTAATTATTATTATTATTATTTTAGTGTTTGTTAGTTTCATAGTTTCAACACTAGAAGCACTATTGCACACTAAACATGTCTTGGCTGACGGTGTAAATTTGGGGTAAATGGGAAATTTGGGGTAAATCTCCTCAAGAAGGCATGATTTATGACACAGTGTCTTTGGTATATAACAGTATGTCATCAGCAGTAGGCTACACTATATAGTATACTGACATTCAGAACTGTTTTTTTTAGCCATTTTACAGTTTATTACACAAATTACAGCCTCCTCCAGCAGTTCCCTGCTATTCACACCAGCTCTGCATTCCTAGCCTGGAGCTAGGCCTTTCATCTGCCCCGCCGGTGTGCACACACTGCCCTCCCAACACACGTAATGGCCCCAAGAGGCCGAGGACAGATGGGGGAATCAAGAGGTGCTTCAAAACAGACGGCTGATGAAACGGCTAAGCCCTTTTTTTCCCCGGGAGTGTCAGATATCTGCCCAGGTGCTTGCTTCAGTATGATCTATTGGACGTTGGTGATGGAAGCTGGTCTTTATCTGCCTCACCAAAACCTGGACTGCAGTTTTTCAAGCTTGTAAGGATAAAAAATAACCAAGTACACCATCACAAATGCTCTTAATCTCACAGGCTCATCTTCTGAAGTCTTTGGGCACCTACAGAAAACCATCCTGCAAAACCTCCGCTTCTGATTTTGGGAGAACTTTGACCTGTTTTCGGATCAGTGCAGCACGGACAGGGCAGTGGTGAGCCTTTTCTGCTCCAAGTTGTTTCCTGTTGAGCTCATTTGTTATGGTTTAGACTACAGGGATAAATGGACCATACAGTGATCTCCTGTACAAAAGGACAACGTTCACAGCACTCTTAGAGGAAGGCTCACAGGAACCTGGAAGTATTCAAACCACAGAACATAACAAGATGTAAGTTCCTAATTCTTCTTAAAATCCTTATTATTTAACCTTTTTTATCTTTTATGCATGCACTAGTTATTATGATGCTGCGATGACTATAGTATTATTATTATTGTTGTTATTCTTTAGTATTATTATTATTATTATTATTATTATAGTTTTTATTATTATTATTATGATAATGTGGTCTTTTTTTAAGAATGATAATTTACTATTTTTTGACGCGTTATTGTTTCATTGTACATATTACTTTTTTAATTATACTTGCTACATTTTTATTTTATATTTCAGCTTTGTGACATTATACAGAGTGGAGGTGACGTTTCCCCTCCCTCTTAAGACAATGGAGTTCCTGTGGTTGTAGAGGTTTCCTAGTTTGCCCAAAGGTTAAAATAGACTCTTCTGGGCAGCTTTGGGCCAACTCTTGTGAAGCTCTTGTCTCTTTTTCGCCTCAGTTTTGAGCTCTGTGGCTCCTGGATTTAACTGCAGCATCAGAGACTGAAGAGGAAAGTTCTCAGCTACGTCTTGGATACTTTTTGGCTGCAGGTGCCCTTTGAAGTGAATACAGCAAAAAAGAGGTCAGCAGGACGTTTTGTTGAATTGTGTTAAGAAATTAGACAGAATTATAGCTTTGTAAGGTTGAGCATCTTTTATTTTTTCTACATTTGTGTACTGTGATACACATAATTAAGCAACCGCTGCTGTGTTATTTACTTAAATGTTCTTTTTTAATAAAAATAATTACATTTTGAGTATAACTGTATAAAAATATCGTTACCATTTCTTTTCTTTTTTTTTTACCTTCTGTTCTCTTTCCATTTCTTTTCTGTCATTTCTTTTCTATTTGATTTTGTCCATTCTTTGTTTATTCCTTTTTGCTCAGCCAAAAATGTGGACAGTGCTCCCTCTGCTGGTCTTTGCTGCGCAACTGCTCCGCTCCTGCCAGGCAGCCTCTTCTGTCTCCAATGGCTTCTTCTACCAAGACATGTTGAATGGCAATGGAAATGGAGAAAGTATGTCGCTATCAAGATTAACGTGCATGAAAAATTATGTTTCACGGTTCATTTCTAATTGTAATTATTTCATTGTTTGTCGGTAAAGCCTGAGACTCTTAAGCTCAGGGTGATGGGTGAGGTTATTGGGTGCTATGTGTAGCGTATGGCCTGGTGGTTAGGGATCTGCCCCCTAATTGCAAGGTCATGGGTTCAAATTCCATGACTGCCAGTGGCACCACTGAGGTACGCTTAAGCAAGGTGCTCCCTGGATGCTGCAGGGCCACTTCACTTGGTGAATAGGTTAATCGCGGATAAAGGATTTTACGTTGTTCTCGCTGTGTGCGGTGGCTTCTTCGTGTGGGACTAAAAGGCCACCTTTCGCTTACTTACACTTAAAAAACCCAGAGTAATTTTTCAGAACATCCTGTAGAGACCAATGATAGGAATAGTTCACCAATAAAAAGAATGAACAGCCTTCTGAAGGATGTCTGTGCTTTTATGCTAATCTCTAGTATCTCTTTGATTTTGGCTACAGTTCACTTCAATGGAGTGAAACTGCGGGTTGAGGCTCAGCCGTCTTCTGCGTTCACCATGCGGGGCAGTAATGTCACCCTGCCTTGCCGTTACTGGTACGATCCTCTGCTGAGCAGCCCTCGGAGAGTGCGGGTGAAGTGGACCTGGCTACCCATCTCTGAGGAAAGTGAGACCGATGTCCTGGTTTCTACTGGTCAGCGTCACCGCGGCTTCGGGGACTTTAAAGATCGGGTGTACCTTCAGCAGGACTTTACAGGAGACATTTCGCTGGTCATCACTAATGTGAGCCTGAACGACAGTGGGCAGTATCGATGTGAGGTCATTGATGGGCTGGAGGACGAGAGTGCGGCAGTGGACCTGGCGCTCAGAGGTCAGATGTCTATGGTTTGATCTTCCATACGGTCCTGATTATTTCGCTGAAAGTGGAAGTATAGAGTTGTTATCTTTCTTTGTTACTATTTAAATGTAATTATGTAGTGCAGATGGTTGAAACTCTTTGGGTCCCAGCTCCACACACTAGTGACCTTGGGCCCGATCGTTTCTTTCAGGTGTGGTGTTTCCCTACCAGCCTCATCACGGCCGCTACCACCTGACCTTCCATGCAGCCCGACAGGCGTGTGAGGAGCAGGGCGCTGCAGTGGCCACATTCGACCAGCTCTACTCAGCCTGGGAGGAGGGGCTGGACTGGTGTAATGCTGGCTGGCTGGCAGACGGGACGGTGCAGTACCCCATCACTCAGCCCCGGATCCCCTGTGGAGGCCTCGGCCTGGCCCCTGGTCTACGCAGCTACGGAGTCAGACTCAAAAACATACACCGCTATGATGTCTTCTGCTTCTCCTCGTCTATTCGGGGTAAGATCCTGCAGTCAGTGAATCTGTTCCACATTGGATCAGAATTTAGCTTTCCTCTTATTTAACAGCGAGTTATCAATGTTTGTTTGCTTTAGGCCTTACTATTTAAAGACTATTATGTTATTGCGTCATTTAGAATGTAGCATTATTGGTTACATTCACTGCCATATATGGAAAAGCATGGAAAATTCCTTCAAAACAGAATATTCTCTACTTACCAACACAAAGGTGACAACAGTTCTGCAATATGCATGTTGACAATTGTTTTGACAGCCCCTATCATCTTTTTTTGTATTTCCTTGAGGTCTAATTGTGATGATCATGACTAGCAGAGAACTCAAATGCAGAGAGGTTTTCTGTTAATATACATGACAGCAGCAATAACCAAAGGTCAAAACCAGAGGATCCTATTAAAAGATCACATCTAAATCACTAAACAGAAAGCAGGTCCAGAGAAACAGGCAGAGATAAGATATTGAGAAGGCAAAGAAGAGAGCATGAAAGATTTCGCATTCTAGAAGAGCCAGACAGCACATAACAAGGAGGAGGAATGTTCTCTTCCTTTAAAAAATCTAGCCCTCAAGTGATTCAGTCTATGGCTACACCCAGTGGGCAAAAGTACTGGGACACACCTGTATTTTAGGGTTTGAGTTAGGCCCCTTACTTCCAGTGAAAGGCAATCATACCAAGACGTTCTGGACAATGTCATGCTTCCAACTTTGTGGACACAGTTTAGAGAAGGACCTTGTCTATTCCAGCATGACTGTGGGTAGGGAAGAACTCAACCCCATCCAACACCTTTGGGATGATCTGGAATAGGGATTGCGAGCCAGACCTTCTCATCTAACATCAGGGGCCCAAGGTTTCATGGGAGGGGTTACAAGTTCGTATTTAAAGGCAATGTCATTAAAGACCCTGTTGGTGCAATAGTCAGGTGTCCCAATACTTTTGTCCATATTCAGAATCTGGATTCAGGTTGCCTTGTGACTCTAGCTCTTGAGCTGTGTGGCTCTAGAACAGTGGTTCCCAACCTTCTTTCTTTGAAGCCCCCATTGCCTGTGTCCAAGGTAAGCCAGGCCCCCTCAACCCCAACTCCTACCTGCATAGACACACAAAAAGAATGAAGAGATTAATTACGAAAATAAACAGCGGTTGTAGGTTTTTGTTCTTATACTCTTACACACACACACACACACACACACACACACACATACACACACACACACACACACACACACACACACTTTTACATTTCTCAGACATTGGGATTTTATGAATTTAATGTGTAAAAAGATAATTTTGGTAACCTCAGTGCAGACCAAACTGAGCGCACCCCCTGCAATCTCTGGGAGCCACTGCTCTAGAACACCAAAAAGCACCAAAAGCAATTAAATTACTTGTTTTAAATTCCCAACTTGTTTTTGTTACTGTGCCTTTAAGTAAATGACCTCTGACTGTCTCTGCACTGTACTTCATTTAAACAGCAGTACAGGCTGTAACACTCCTCATGACTTCAGTGGGAATAAATAGGGATAGACGAATATATGCGAAACGAAAACAGCAAATTTAATAAAGGTTTTTGCTGCTCAGTTTGGATATATGGCCGGGATTTTAAAAAAGAAAATTCATCTTTCCATTATATGACCTGATGTGTATGTGTGTTATCTTTGTTAAGAGATGCCAGTTGTTTATTTGCCATTTGATGGCGACACATCATCGGTATTTAGTCTAAATTTAGGCTTAATTGGGGTCTGTAAGCCAGCCAGTGATCTTAATAACTGGTGGCCTAGTGGTTACGGCATTCGCCCTGCAATCAGAAAGCTGTGGGTTTGAATCCTAAGACTTCTAGTGGCACCACTGAGGTACCTTTGAACAAGGTACAAGGTACAGTTCCTGGCTGCCCCCTGCTACACTTGGTGAACGGGATAAATGCTGAGAAAGAATTTCAAACTGCGCATGGTGTGTTCACATATGACAGAATGGTCCCTTTACACACATTTAATCTCATGTTTTCTTCCAGGCAGAGTGTACTACGTCAAAGGTCCTCAGAAGCTCAACTTCACTGAGGCGGTCCAGGCCTGTATGGAGGATGGTGCTCAGATAGCCAAGGTGGGTCACCTGTTTGCAGCGTGGAAGTTCTTGGGGCTGGATCGCTGTGACGCTGGCTGGTTGGCTGATGGAAGTCTACGTTATCCTATCGCTAACCCTCGCCCAAACTGTGGGCCCCAGGAGCCGGGGGTCCGGAGCTTTGGTTTCCCTTCCCCACGTCACAAACACGGGGTATACTGCTATAGGTCCAGGTAAAAGCCTATTAAAACCTGCAGTGAGCCTTTGTCTATTGAATGTGGATTAAAGTGGCAGAGCCATCCTCCATCCAGAGTTTTTGCTCTTCTGAAGCAGTTGATGAGCTGGGCGCTGTATAAATAAATGGATTTTTTCCAGTAAGGATTAAACAATTCGTATTTTTGGGAGAGTCGTGCTCAGTTTGCGGTATATATCTTATGCAGGCGATACTATGTAGGTGAAATAGAACATTACAACTGTAAACTCTTACGACAAAGAATGAAGCTCGCTATTTTTTTCCAGTAAAATTAGCAGAAAATGCTGTAAATGCAGAAGAATCAATTCAATAATACTCAACAACAACATACTCTATAACAACATCTACTCAATATGTTGATTTGTTGCTTTGTTTTTTGACATTTTTGTGCAAAAAAACAACACAAAGCTGACATCTGCAGGCCCGACTCTGTCACAGGCAAGCAATGAAACTGAAATCTGTAAAATTACGAACATGTTACCACTGATATTTCCAGTTCCAGTTACTTTATGAACAGAACTGATATGGCTCTGGTTCCTTATCGTTTTTAGTAGAAACCCCAGTGCACTGAAAAGTATGACAGCAGTGCAGTTTCTGTCATGTGGACATAAATGTTAGCAGTATGTACTTCGTAATATGTTTTATGAACCGACTTTCTGGATTCACAGTGCTAAGAAGTAGGAAAATGTGTTCGGTACACAGAAATATGAACACAAACGCACATTTGTACTGTAGTCTTCTTTACCTCATTACACGCAAATACATAAAGGTTTCATTTTTTAGGCAAGCAATAACTTGGTCACTCCAATCACTAGTGTGTATTAAATTGAACAAATGAGGTTTCTTTATACAATGCAATGTAAAAGCTCTACATTTATTTACTGTAGAGCTGTCACAGTTCATGAATTGAATGCTGTTACTTAAGTATCACTGAACTGGCAATGACTAGTTATTATGTAACGATTACAATGCATACTCTAAACTTTCCTACTGGTCTCCATTACAGTAAGAAACATTTATTTATATGCATTGATTTTTTTAAAGGGTCCAAATCAGAGGAAAATCAGACATAAACACTGTTAATGTCTTCAAACGCACCACTCCCTACCCACTCCATACAGTCCATATGTAGAAATTAAGCTAAAAATACAGCCTGCTCTCCACTGACTGTTTTTGTGATGTCACAGAAACACAATCATTTATATCCAACATATATTAGACAAGATCTATTTAGCCGCCAGGAGTTACACCCACAAAAAAGTAAGTGGGGCGAAGCTGAGGAGGACAAATAATAAATGATGTTTAAAAAAAATACATAAACAAATAAATACCAGACACATATAGGATATAGGATAAGAACTCTTTAAAAGCTTCCCTATTTAATGCTTCTAGACAAAGTGTCTTGGAATATTTGAAATGTTACACTAGTTTGCTATTGTTTGGCTCATTTTTAACTAAAAATTGTTTGATATATGATATATGGATTTGGTCAGACATAATGTACAGTGGCTGCCCATTGCTTACTCATTTTCACTCCACTCAAAACTACACATTTGGTCCAAACTGAGCAGAATGAGCCGATCTAGGATGTTACAAACTAATGAATACAGTCCAGCTGTAGCTCTGGGTGCATGCGAGCCATGCGTTCCAGATTTACGCCTCTGGAACAGATGCCATGTTTTGCTCCCACCAGTAGGGGTCTCAGCTGGTGAGTTTCCTCAGAGGTGATGGAGGAGCTCAGGGCCGGAGAGGAGAAAGGGCTGGGTGCATCAGGAGAGCACTAAAAGGCTCCATTCAGCTAAAGGCCGACTGAATGCCTGCACTCCACCCCACTGAACAAACTGTAACTCCTGTAATTTTACAGCCCTGTAGCTCAAAGAAACGTCTTTGCTCTACGCCGATCCCGCATGCATTTCTAGACTGGGTTGGACGAGGTGAAAACACTTAACTTTCCATTACCTGTGAACTGTGAATAACGTCTCTGAGTTAAAGTACGTTTTTTTCCCCCCGACTACTGGTCTGTACTTTACCAAGAACACACAATGAATGAATGCATTTTATTAGAGGTGATGTGTGGAATGTTTTATTTGGTCATTTGTCACGTTCTTCCTTTTTCGTTAATACAATTCTTTCAGCTACAACAAGCCGTGTGATGTCATCTCTGACTACATTCACATGATCTCCATAGATGACTGCGCCGGGTTGCGCTTTTTCAAACGCTCCTTCGCACAAATGATAGAGGGAGCATCACACTAAACACTCTCTAAACCAGTTAACACTAAGATACATTGAGGAAACTGGGCCCAGTTCTCAGTCCCACATTACTGCATCTATAATGGCTTCGTTTCCTTCACTGAGATACAAAATTGACAATTGAAGGTGAACTCTTTTACCAGAAAGATTGCTGTTCCCACAAAACGATCATAATTTGCACAATAGGAAGATTTCTTATAAAACCCAGGGTATCATTTTCTACTGCGTGTGAACTTGCACTTATCAGTTTATTGATGACAACATTGATGATAAAAACAAGATTACAGCTTAAAAAAGGGTTCCCCTAATGCAGGGGAAGAGAGGCACAGCCTCTCGCTGATACTAGAGCAGTGTGTTTCATTAGAACAACATTCATAAGGCACTAACTGATGGCAACTGAAAAGCATTTTTAAGTAAAACAAGACTGTGAGCAGAGAATGACAGTAATAGCAGTACGCTAGTCCAGCTTCATGCTGGTCTCACAGCACCGTGCCCTGCACTGTCCACAGTGAGACAAAACATGAAAACTAAACCGCAAAAATGATTTCACGTTTGTATTCAAAATTAACAGAGCGACACAATATGGCATAATATCACTCAAATATTATGATGCACTGGTGAAGGAACACTTTGGGGTCCATAAAGCACCCTCGAGTGCGCAGCTCCTTAAAGAGCCAGTTGTATTTATGAGGTATGTGAGAAGTCTGCAGAACTTCCTTTACCAAATATATGTTTTTCCAGGAGCTGTATGTCAAGCTTTTATTTGTTTTAAAGAGCGCAGCCCAGCCTTGTCCAGACGTACGCTGAATAAAGTGATACACTGAATTTACTCAATTCATTTAGGAACATTATTTCCACATCAATAAAATAAACCAATGAACCACTTTAATAGCAAATACTTGTACCGACACTTTTTTATCAGCTCCATTTGACATGCCGGAACACTTTGTAACTGATTTCAGGCCTTCCGTTACTAAATATCATTTGCTAGCCCCCTTTACCGTGTTCATCCATAGTGAAGAACTCCACATAGTAACTGGAGCTCTTAGACTTTTGGGGGCATCTGGTGGGCTAGTGGTTGGGGCGTTGCCCTTGCAAACAGAAGGTTGTGGGTTCAAATTCCAACACTGCTAGCCTTATCACTGAGGTATTCTATAGCTGGGGTTCTCAACCACTGGGCCACGGACCACTGATGCGCCGCAAAGGCTTTTGATTGGGCCGCGAATCTAAAGTCAAGACAGGCCATTGGTCCGCAATTGGTTATTTAATATCATCTAATTTGGCCAAGTGGGCCTTGGCAACATGCTGTTATAGATAGGTGGGCCTTAATGTTGAAAAGGCTGAGAACTATGTTCAAGAGCAAGGTACCGTCCCCACACACTGCTCCCTGGGGACCCCTTGATGGTGGCAGCCCCCCGCTTCACTTGGTGAATGGGTTAAAGGTAGAGAAAGAATTTCATGCTGTGGTGTGTTCACGCATCCCTATAAGAGGCCATGAACGTCAAATAGATACAATTTAGGTATATATATATATATACACACATACATATATATACACTACCAGTCAAAACCTTCTCATTTAACGGTTTCCTTTGTTTTTATTATTGAAAACATCACCTGTTGCTCTAATGACAGCTTTGCACACTCAGATTCATGAGGAATCGACCTGGAATGGTGTTTGATTAACAGGTGTTCTGTGTCTAGAGTTAATTAGTGGAATTTTTTGTCTTCTTAATGTGTTTGGGATCATCAGTTGTGATGGTAGGGCTACTGTTCTACTGCACATTATGGCAAGAACCACTTAACCAATTAAGTGAAAAAACAACAGTCCATGCTTACCTTATTATAAAACATATTCTGGTTTGTTTAAATAGAAAATAAATAATAACAAGGAAAAACATTAAATGAGAAGGTGTGTCTATACGTATATATATATATATATATATATATTAGTGCTGGGCCGTTAACGGCGCGAGATTCTTATAGCGCGCTAAAAAAAATATAACTGCCCCCCCCCCCCCACCTCCAGGACAAAGGGAGCTGGGTCAACACTACGCAAGATATGATGAATTTCCCCTTGATATTTCAGTTACTTGTCCGGCT
>JBBPDC010189078.1:0-15115 GCA_037974485.1 Hemigrammopetersius urotaenia
ACGAAAATACAACACACACACACACACACACACACACACACACACACACACACACACTACTACTACACTACATGCTTGACTGCTATTCATACTCATCTCAGAACAGTTCTATCTTATAACCACTGCTACTTTTTATCTGACAAAACTGTGGTGGCCTAACATATAAGGGCATTCATAATAACCCGATTTTAATATTTTTATAATTTTTTCCACTAAATCTACCCCCCACCCCCCCCGTACATCTGTGCTTTGTAGTCCATAATAAAAACATGTCCCTTATACTAGTAAACCTAGACTTCAAATTAAGATCTACTAGTAGACTAAGATTCCACCAGAGAGTTAAGTTAGTAATCCAGCAGGCAGGGCCCTCTCAGATCACACACACACAAGACAATTTTTAAGCACTAGTTAAGTTTTTTGATGACAGTAAGGGTTTCAGGAGTTCTGACTTTCAGGGGAAGTTCGGTTCACCATCATGATAGCAAATCTGAGGAAAATCTTGATACATATCTCTGACCTTTGAGAAGAGGTGAGTTTAGTTGAACTGTGCTTGATTCTCTAAGCGGACAAGCTGTGACCTGTGGTCTGATCAGAGCTGATGGGTAATACAGAGCTGGTACATGGCTTTGTGAGTGAGTGTTAGAGTTCTAATGCCAGCAGCCACAGGAAGCCAGTGAAGGGTTTGCAGTAGTGGAGTAGTGTTTTTGGTCTATTGAAGACAAGACGAGCTGCTGCACTCCGAATCATCTGTAGAGGTCTTGTGGTCTTTAAAGGAAGACCAGCCAGGAGTGATTCCAGTCTTGAGATGTATTTGTGTGACATCAGTGCTGAGTAATTGACAAATTCTTCTGATGTTAGAAAGAAGGGACCTAAACGTTCATGAGAGACTATTATTAATGTGAGATGCTTTTGATGTAGCAGTAATGATGGCATTTCAGGTTAGAGATGACCAGGTCAGGTATGCATTTCCTGGGCTGATTTAGTTTCATCCAGGAGAAAATATCAATTAGACATGCAGAGATCCAGGCTAGGATCTGAGCGAATGAGGAAAGGTGAGGATAAACTGAGCGGCATCAGCTTTACAATGGCAGGAGAAACCATATGAATATTATCAAAAGAGTATGTATAAGGAAAAGAGGACGGGACCAAGCACTGAGCCTTGGAGAACACCAGTGGCAAATCTTTGTGGGGTAGACATAGATCCTTTCCATGTGACTTGGTAACTGCAACCCTTATAGTAGTACAGAAACCACTCCCAAGTAAAACCAGGGCTTCTGAGTTTGGTGAGTAAAGCCAGGAAGATCAGATGGCTGATCTGTAAAAGCTGCTAAAAGTGCATTTTCTGTAGAGTGTGAATCCTATCTTGTGATAGAAATAGATTGAGTTGTTTATATACGGCACGATTCAGAACGTTGCAAGGAGAGAAGAGATACTGATCTGGGGTCGTTCACATACGTGATGTTGAGTGTGGCCTTTTTTAGGATTGGTGTGACTATAGCTGATTTGAAAGAAAATGGCCTGTTTCCATGGAGCCTTTTATTATAGAGTGATATAAGAAGATCCAAGTTATATAAGGTGATCCAAGCGATATAAGAAGATCCAAGGATATAGTCAGAAGGATGGTATAAGTATATATATATATATATATATATATATATATACGTCTCTTAGTCTCACTTTTATCAGAGAAATGTTATGCATGTTATGTGTTATATATACATACATTCATACACAGTTTGGTGAAAATCACAGAAAGGGTTTGTGGTTAATGTAGCTAAATCTGACACTGAAAACAAGAAAAAATTAATTACATTTACCAAAAACAATAATTAAAAATAAAATCATTTTTACAAAACCCCATGAATCACAAGTATTGGGAACTAGTTTCAAGCTCACAAAAGGGTTCAGAGACTCTTTTGCAGCCATTCATGATGTCCTGTTTCTAGGGTATAAATATAAGGCAACAGGCCTCCTGTTATTTACTAGCATCCTTTAGGCTTGGGGTCAGTTTGAACCAGCAATGTAAACCTCTAGAAAATGGTTGTGATTAAAAATGGCTACTCTAGTGCCCAAATAAGACCTTAAATAAAATATACATGTGATAAAGCCCCACAGCACGGGAAATATCAAAGCTCTTGTGTGCAGTGTTGTACTCTGTTGTTTAGTCTCCATGTCTTCTAATAAAATCTATAGTCACGTTAGTGCTAACAAAATATTTAGAAAAAAATCCTTTTATATATTCACACAATACCCTCAAACACAAAATGGAATTAGAACTGGGTTCTGGCTTTTTTTGCAACACACAAGGTTGGTCTGTTGTTAAGAAGAAGGATGATTATACAGAAAAGAGCCTAATTAACCCAAAAGACATCTTATTAATCCTGAAGGAAACGACAACAGCAACAACAGAACGAAACACACACATAAGGATGAGCTGCACAATTTACAAGTTGTTTATATCATTACACTATCTGTTTCCAGATGTATGCCTAAAGGACATTGAATGTTTACATATCATGTCATTATTTCATTGGTATTCTTAAGGTTTTCTTGTTCTGCCCCCATTTATTAATGTATATTGCCTTGCGCACACACACACACATGCACAGAATGAACACACAGATCCACCTCAAAATAGAACATGAAACGGTAATAATAAAGAATTTTGAAAAATGGTTCCAATAAAGAATCTCTGAAGACAATTAATCTCTGAAGAAAAAAGTATCTGTAAAGAAAATATTTTTAAATGAAAAAAAAAATCTCATCATATCATATAAATCACATAAAATCTTTAACATAATAATGGTTTTTTTGCATCGAATCTCAAAGAATTTTGGTGAAGAATTTGAATTTCTGAGTCTTAGAATCTTACCTCTTTTCTTTAGATGTAAACAAATCCCTGCATTATGGTCTGTCCAGTTTTGCTAAAAATCTCTGGAGCGTTGAGTGTGCGGGCTGGAATGGAGAGCGTTTTGGTCATCAATCGGTCAGTCTGCTTCTCAGAAGTAACGGCTGGCCGGGGTGTGTGTGTGTGTTTGTGTGTGTGTGCATCTCTTTGAGACATGTAATTAGGATGCAGAGTGAAGAAAAGAGCGCAGCTTGTTAAGAGCTGCCATGCAAATGGACTAGGTGACAAAGAGACACGTACACATACACACACACACACACACACACACACACACATAGACTCACACACACACACACACACACACACAGGGGCCCTGACACAAGATTGCAAAAGCCCACACACTGTACGCAGTGTACGTCACACACTTTAAAGAAGTCATGCACTTTTAGGTCTTTACACACACTATTGATATGAATCTGAGCATGGAGTGTGTTGGGGGGGGGGGGGGTGCACAGGATGGTATGAAGCTCTGTAATAGAGGAGGGAAAAATGTGCAATTGAAGGCGAGCAGTTCAAAGGACCACCAAAACCCTCTCATCTTACCGGGAACACACACACACACACACACACACACACACAGCTTGCACAAAGGCCTCAGAAAGACGTGCCGGACACTGGACAGAGCCACTGCTCTGTATGAACAGCAGAGCCCAGTGCATTAAAAACCATTAACATTGGAAGATACTTGTGGATTTTTACCATGCAGAGAACATGGCCGGCCTTCTCCAGAGGTCGCTGGCCATTTGTCGTAGCTCTCTATTGGAGGCAAGCAGCAGAGGTTTGAGTTTGAAATTGAAATGCACCACCAACAACTCTGGGATGCTTCAGTCTCAGACAGAAATGCCCTACAGTTACAGTTACAGTTACAGTAAAAGAGTGCTTAAAGTAGTTCACACCTGGTCTTCACACCTACTAAGCCAGACTCAAATCGAAATACTGCCAACTAAGTTGCACACGTCAGCAGACCCTGTCAAAGAAAAGAAAAAGGTTAGTATAAAGTAAGCAAAAACATGGACAAGAGTGAGGAGGATTTGTTTAGGAAAATAGTGCAAGCAATAAATGTGAGGACTAGTTAGTCCCCTAGGTGCTCCTTGAAGAGGTGGATCATTGTTTGTCAGGGCTTAACCTTTTGAACTCCATGAATGCATTTTGCATTCATTTTTGTAACCTTTATTCTCAGACTCATAACTCGCGACAGGAGTAACACACATGCATGATACACATATCACTGAAATCAAGAAGACTTACCCTACATGATGGTCTAATTCCCGTGTTCGTGCAATACATTATTCCAGAGTCATCACGTGCACAAAAAAGAGTACATTTAAAAAGGTTTCCCTCCAAAAAACACACAGCTCCACAAAACATCCATATTATTTATTTAAGGCACAAATGAAGCGTGCATTCACTTCCATGATGGTCCACAAACATGTTGTTGGATTCAGTGCAACAAATTCGTCATCATTTTTCTCACTGTCTTTCTATATAATAAATATATATTTATTTTCATTCTGTTGCTATTTTATTATTATATTATAGCTATATTATATTACTATGGACCTTTACCCCACATATATCTAAAGTAAAATAACTACTAAAAAACATTGTCTTGTATAAAGAAAAAAAGTTACTTGGCAAAAACTAGAATTTGCTTATAAAAATGATAATATCAAGATTTTAGTTTCACATCAAATAATTACATAATTACATAAATAAGTATGTATAATGGCTAGCTTATGGAATTAAAATGTTACAGCCCAATAAATAAAGGGATGCAAAAACGCTTATAAATGGTCCAGAGTTCAAAGGGTTATAGCTGGTATTCAAACATCTAGCTGCCACTGTAAATAATGCGGGTGGAGGTAGCTCAGTGGGTAGGGTACTTGCCTCCAAAAGGTCATGGGTTTGAATCCTACCTTCAGCACCACCACTGGGTCCCTGAGCAAGACCCTTAACCCCTAAGTTGCTCCAGGGAGGCTGCCCCCTATAGGTAGGGAATGGAAGACGCTTCAGATAGAAGCATATACTCTTCTGTAAATACTCTTCTATTTATTACACATTCCTCTACTACATTGCATATTTTACCTATATTTATATATTTATATATATTGTCCAGAGTGTATTGTACAGAGTGTTAAGCCTTACTCTGTACAATATTTTATACTTCTTTACTTGCACTGTTTTGTATGTTGCATGTCTTATGTTGCACTATGTGGACACTGTGGAACCTGAGCTTCTCCATTTCGTCTCTCTGTATGCTGTATATGGTTGAGATGACAATAAAGTTCACTTTGACTTTGGGTTGATTGTCCTACTGTTGCTATATTTGCACAATTGTTTTTACGGCTGTCTACTCCCGTTCTTCATTTTTGCACATCTGACTCTCTGCTCTGCATTTTTTCACACCTAACAACACTAGAACTCAGTGTCTGTCATAACACTGTATTCATTCAGACTTGTACTGTAGCTATAGTCAATTGCACTAAATGCTGTCTTTTTTCTGTTTCAGTTCTTGTATTGGACCATGGTCCTGGAGGAATGTTCAACCTGCAATCAGAAGGTTGTGGGTATGAATCCCAAGACTGCTAGAGGCACCCTTGAGAAGGTACTGCCCCCCAGGTGTTATGTTCCTGGCTGTCCGCTGCTTCACTTGGTGAATGGGTTTAATGCAGAGAAAGAATTTTGTGCTGTGGTGTGTTCACGTATAACAGAATGGTCACTTTACACTTATGTGGTTGAAACAACCTACGGTGGTGTCACTGGCCGAGTGAGTTAAACGCTTGCCAGTGAACCTGATGACCACAAAGTTGCATTTTCAAACCCCCCACTTTTTTCAGAGCAAGACACTCAACCCTCAGTTGCTCCAGGAGGACTGTCCATGTAATTAGTTATTGTAAGTTGTTCTGGATGGGGGTATCCACCAAATACCTCTTGACATGACGGAAGAATCTAGCTGGTTGCTGCAGCAGCTCCATTTTGCTTTTCCTCTACTACTATTATCTAGTAATAACTACTATTAACTACTTATTATCTAGTTTTTGAAGTAAAGTGTGTAAACCTCAACCAGAAGCTGGCAAGAGTCAATTGAATGCACGAAATCTCCACATCGTGTGTAGATGTCTAGTGGTGGTGGCCTAGAGGGGTGGCAACTTGACTCTGGACCAAGATGTCATTCGCATCCTACCTTCAGCACTCCACCACTGGGCTCCTGAGCAAGACCCTTAACCACAAGTTGCTCCAGGGAGACTGTCCCCTGTAGTTAGGGAATGGAAGTCACTTTGATTAAAGCCATCTATTAATTGCTGTAAATAATTGCAGTGTCTCTGCTGAAGTGTATAACACTGGTCTTGGTTGTTGCTTGTCTGTTTTCACTGTCTTGTGTATAGATGCTTAAATAAACAGTATTGAATGTGGTAACCATAGCTTACCATAGCTTCACTCACTACAGTGAGCCACTTAATGATTTTTAATATATTTTACAAGGTTATTGCTTTTGCAATTTGTGGGAGGGTGCCTGTGTAAAATGTGCAAATATTCTCTGCATATTTTTTGTGGCAATATATTTTTTTTACTCATTTTAAGTTCTAAATGCTACCACTGTACAGACTGCACTGTAATTCATACACGGTTAATATCGGTATTTACATTCTAACACTGCAGGAGTTCAGTGTAAACTGTAGAGTGTGGATAGGGGTTCATCTTCACATTTAAGTTTAAAATGAAACTAAGTGTTCTGGGAGAATGTTTAGGGGCATATTCATGGTTTACATTATAAAAATATTTTTTTGACCAGAACACAACACGATTTTCACTATACGCGGGTGCTCTTGGAACGTAACCCCCGCGAACAGCGGGGGATTACTGTATACACTATTGTGCACACTTGATTCAAAATTCCAAAACTAGACAACACTCTTATTATGATAATTGCAACAATTAAAATGTTAAGAGCAGAGTGAGTGCATGTGTGACTCTGTTTCATCCCATCAGAAACTGAGTCTGGAGTGAAGCTGCTGGAATACAGCACATAGAAAAGCTGCTACACAAACACTACTGCAATCACAACACATATGGACATTTACACAGCTTACACTGCTATAGTTCATAAAAGAATAGCAACCTGTGCATTTTACACACACAAACACACACACACTGCCACAAAGTGAACAGTAAAAAGGGTAAATGGTCTCTTATTTTCTTTCCAGAGCTGTATATCTGCCTGTTCAGCCTACAGCAGTTTAGCCCTGTTTGTTCAAACTGAGGTTATAAAGTGTTTCGGCCTGGACTGCATTTTGAATGAGGTACAAAACAGAGCAGCCAGAACATCAGAGCAGAACTCATTTACATATATGTGTTAAAGGCACAGTAACAAAACAGCCTGTTTAATAGTAAGGGATCAGAAGAGGATGGAAATGGTCATTTATAGATGAAAAAAGACAACTGTGGAGAATGTTAAGGAGACATCAGGGGGAAAAAATACAAGTAAAATGCAGGCTGTTGGCCCTTTAACGTTGCTGAGTGCCAAAGGGAAGCGGGTGTTTTGTTGTAAACTCTGCTGCAGACCCTGCTGACGCTGCGCTCCACTCGATGAGGGAATTCCGTGCTATTTATAGCTCACTGCTCTGCAGGCTGGTGGGGGTCTGAGTAGGTTCTCTCATCGACACACCACTCCAGCCCACACACACACACACACACACACCCTATCCACCATACATTACCATGCACTGCACACTGATGAAAAGGATCTAGTTTTAACCTGACCTGAAGGATGACACTGAGACTATAGAAGGCTTTATTGCTAATTATTATCACTAATATAATTAAAAGAATAATAATTGCACTATACTATTAAAATACCAATTCTAGAAACCCGCCAGATTTTTATTAGATGATTTCTAAATGTGCGCTTACAGTAACCCCTGGTGTTCTGTTGAGGACAGTGAACTGAGCAAAATAAATGTGGCCTGCACATTTTTCTCCAATAAGTCCAAATCTGTCAGTAAGTAGAATGTGTGCGGTAACATTTGCAAGAAATTTGTCATGCTTAGTTTGTGGAGGACATGTATTTCATGACCCCTCCCAGTGAACGCAAGCTCTCAAGCACCACTGGAAGAAAACAGCCATAGACTTTGTGTTGTTTCCACCTCTGGGCTTTATAGTATGATCTGGGTGGAGCTCTTTTCCAGGTTTTCTCCTGATGGTAGACTCCACTCAGGGTGACTTCCATCAGTCTGATGCTTTGTGTAGTTTATGTATTTCTTTGAAACATATACTATATGGACAAAGGTTTTGGGACACATCTGTTTTTCAGGGTTTGAGCTAGTAAGGCCCCCTTACTACCAGTGAATGCTTCAGCAGACCAAGACATTTTGGACAACACCAGGCTTCCAACGTTGTGGACACAGTTTGGGGAGGAACCTTTTCTATTCCAGCATGACTGTGTCCCAGTGCACAAAGCAAAATCCATAAAGACATGCTGGATGAGTTTGGTGTGGAAGAACTTGACTGGCCGCACAGAGTCCTGACCCCATCCAACATCTTTGGGATGAACTGGAACAGAGATTGTGATCCAGACCTTCTCGCCCAACATCAGTGTTTGACCCCATAAATGTTCTACAGAATGAACACAAATTCCCACAGAAACTCCAAAATCTTGTGGAAAGCCTTCCAAGAAGAGTGGAAGCTATTATAGCTATAAAGGGACGGACCAAATCCACATTTGAATGCAGTGTCATTACAATTCCTGTTGAGGTAATGGTCAGGGGTCCCAATACTTTTGTCCATATAGTGTATATCATTTTGTTCCATATTTTATAAAGCAACCTAAAGAACCTGAAGTGTAAATACTTCTTAAGGCCACTGGAGATGCTGCTGTGAGACTAGTACTGCATATGTACGTCTATACATTTCATTCGTGTGGATGTGCAATGAGGATAAACTTCAAATGAACAGACTGTATTGGATCATTTCTAAAATAGTGATTAATTATGTGTTTAAAATCAATAATATCACCTCAGCAGGGATCACAGTTATAGTTACATGGCATCTTAATACACACGCCACATATCAAGCATTTCTTCTTTAATCAGGGCTCTTACTAGGGAGTTTCTCTTTCTTTTACTGCAGTAACAGCCTCTGCTCCTCTTTACACAAGATGGTGGAACACTGTAGTGAGGATTTGATTGCATTCATCCACAAGAGCATTATTGACATATTGATAGTGGATGATTGGTTCTGGATCCCAGAGGCCTCTTCTCCCAGAGAAGATATTTACTGCTACATAGCTCAATGCCGGAGGCTTTATAGCCCTGTAGCAAATACTTAACATTGGACATGGTGATCCTTGGCTCAAGCGGGGATGCCCCAGAACGTCCTGGCTTTGTTTTGTGTGCGTGTGTGTGTGTGAATCAAACAAATGGCCCAGAGCCTATTTAGCAGAGCTATTGCATCATTATCACTAAACACAAAGAAGTAGTATTTTTGTCTCTTGCTGGATCATTTCATGGAGCAAAATGAACTGAACCACCACAAGAGTGGATCTCAGGCAGCTGCAACAATTAACAAACAAGGGATTAAGATTAAGAAAAGTGAAGTGACCATTTGTCATATGTGATGAGCACACAGTGTGAAATGCTTTCTCTGTATTTAACTCATTCACTAAGTAAAGCAGTGAGCAGCCAGTAACACAGCCCCCAGGGAGCAGTGTGTGGGGACGGTACCTTGCTCAGGGGTACCTCAGTGGTGCCACTGGCAGTCCTGGGATTCAAACGCACGACTTTCTGGCCACAGAGGCATCTCCCTAATCACTAGGCGCTGTTTCCTAAAATGTGTTGTTAGTAGATATTCAGATATTTTTCAGTGTAGTGCTTTGTTCTTCTAAGAATATTCTTGCATGACAATAAAGGGATTTTATTAACACTTTTAGCATTTAGCCCCTTTAACCCCAATCAGTGAGGACTTGCTCGGGGGTGCCCTCTAGTGCTTTTCAGACTTTTTTTTTTTTTTTGCCCCTTTTTGTTCTGGGAGGAACAAAAAGAGGCAAGGCTACTTATAAAATGTACAAAAAAATTGGCCATTTTCTCATACATATTCTTTTCGGTATGCAACCTGTTCACCAAGAAAAGTGTCCCCTAAATACATTTATGGCATTTAGCAGACGCTTTTTATCCAAACCGTGTTCCATTCCCTTACTACAGGGGACAGTCTCCCTGGAGCAACCTGGGGTTTAGGGTCTTGCTCAGGAACTCAGTGGAGGTTTGCTGAAGGTAGGATTCGAACCAATGACCTTTTGGTCCAGAGGCAGAAGGGGCACAGTACCTTGCTCAAAGGGTACCTCAGTGGTGCCCTAGTACTCTTGAGATTAAGAGGCAACTGCCTAACCACTAGTCCACCAGCTGCCCCAAAAACGGTCTCTCGTTGTGTCACCCCAATAGTCCAGAAATGTGTTGAAAATGTCTGCTTTTATTAGGTTGAATGTTTTAAGTTTAAAACTGACAGATGAAGGAAGGGCTTACTGTAATACACAATTGTGTGTGTGTCTGTGTGGATATATATCATTTTAGCAGATAAACAATACTGAAAACTGACAGCTCTGCAGCCCTAGGCATGCATGTATATTTTTGGCTGCAGCCCCTGATGTTGATGGTGTTGATGGTGGAATAGAAGAACATAGATGACTAAAATATAAAAAGAACCTGTTAAACTACATTATAATCCACATAAGGTCAAGCCTCACTGTCTCCTAATATATATTAAAATGTACAACGTACATTGAACATCTAAGAACTGCAGCAACTGTCTTAAACCCTGAATTTTGTTAGGGGTCTTAGCTGGTGGGTAGACATCTGTTTCTTGTTAGTTACATTAGCCTCAAACATGCTTTGACTGATGCAATACACATGGAAAATGGGATTAAGTTTGCATTGAATGTATCGCTTTTATATAAAATGGAACAATACTATATGACTATATGACAACCACTATAATTAAGAGTAGGTAACTTGAATGGACCTCATTGCATTGATCTCAGTCAGTTTGGCTACAGTTTAAAAGCAGAGAGTATGTGCTGAAAAGAGCTTACTGGAGTTCAAAATGCGCTTTGGTGCATGTTCACAGCAGCCAAAAGGAATTCCTCATACGCTTTTATCCCATGCAGTTCTGCAGCCTGGCCTGACAGATTTCACTGCACTACAGCCACTTTGTACATAGTGTATATAGTAAATAAATTCAGCATTTAAAAAAAGAAAAAAACAAAACAAAACAAAAAACAATAGGTTTTTTTGTTTGAGGGGGCCTTTGCCTTCTGATCACAGGGGCAACTTCCTAACCACTAGGGCACCAGCTGCCCCATATATAAATATGGGTGTGTCCTGTCATTCTGAGTCATAACTAATACGCATTGCATCTGCCACAATGACTTAAATCCAAAGGACCTGAGGGCATGTAAAAATCCTTAGTAATGATTAAGAAGTAATGAAATAAAATAAACTAAAATGATTAAACACGCCCTAAAATTTGCAATTGTGTATTGTATATTTTACCAGTGTTGTAAAAAGATATACCTCCTTTGTCTACATACCATTACAGTGTAAATAGTTACACTGGTATATTCAGCGCACTCTTAAAAAATTCATGTTGTATTCAATCACTTCCTGAAGAAATCCTCTGTGCAAGCATTGGACAAGCATTACAGAACAAGGCTAAAAATGTCTACTGAGAAACTGTAACACACACCTCAGGTTATGTTCACCTAAGTGTGGAGTCATTCATTTCTAATTATGCATATTTTTGTGTGTGGGTGCAAGGCCACACTGTGCGCATCGATCGGGTGTAGTACCTTTTGCCTCAATTTTAGATACGGTTGGCTTTACTCAAAATGTAACAGGGTCTACACACTGTTGTGGTGACACTCTTAATTTAATCCTGACCCTTTATTGTAAAGTAATCTCAGATCACTACTTCATTACATAGGAACTTACATAGGATGTAAACCCATCCCCATGCTTTCAAATTAGTCAGTCATACAATAACATCCCCCACAGCTCAGTTTTATTGAAAACCTCCAGATTTATCAACAAGCAGAATTAGATAAGCTAACTGAATGCCTAGAGAACTCTCTTCAACCCACATGAGACTACATTGCACTTCTACATTTAAATTAATGGAATTTAGAAGATGCTTTTATCCAAAGCAATTTCCATTCCCTAACTACAGGGGACAGTCTCCCTGGAGCAGCTTGGGGTTAAGGGTCTTGCTCAGGAACCCTGTGGTTATATACTGAAGGTAGGTATCCTAGTATCCTACCCACTAGGCCACAACCACACCTTTAACAAAGTTTTAGACCACTAAGGTGTAAAAAACAAACAAACAAAAAGGACAGAAAGCTCTCGTTGAGCCATTGTTGGCACAGTGACAAATGTCGACGTTTGATACAGTGCCCAGGTCTGTTAAACGAGGCACATTTTAAACTGGAAACTCAATGCAAGTGTAAACCAAGGTCTCTAGAGGTTCTCAAACATAAAACACAGACAATCCACACATTTAGCACTACTCACCATTAGAGAGACCATGTTAATTTGTTCAGCAATTTTAATATTAATTATTTTTGTTTCCAGGAGTCAGATGATTAGCTGCATGGAGGGAGTGTGTGTGTAAGGAGTAATTCAAACCCAGTCTGTGTGCGCAGACAGAAAGTGTTTCACTGCAGCTCATGCTGCACGTTCCATGGCCATAGGTCTGTTCAACACCAGAACAAAGAAAAGAGTGGTCCTCTTTAAAGCAGAAGCACTGGTGGGTTTTTTGTGAATTATCAAAGGAAATGGTAAATGTATGGTAAATTTGGCTTGACCCTTTAAGTCTATAGTAATCATTCAGTCACGATGTGTTATTATTTTACACTGAAGGAATGAGACTAATGCGAATAGAGAATTAGTATTAGTCACCTAGCATGCCTAGATCAGTTGTCTCCAATAATTATTTTATTTTTCCTCCGTTTAATTTTTTTCTTTATTTGCAGGGTGATTCATCAAACTGATTTACTCAACGTTCCCTATGTTTGCTTCTTTAGTTTTATACTGGAGCTACAAGTATCATCGTGTTACAATGCATGGCTAAATCCTCCCACAGTTATCTCAAACAAACAAATAGACTTGCTTATGTGGTTTCGCACACGATATACTGTATATATATGTTATATACTGTTATACTGTTACTAATAAGCTGCACTTTTATCGTTTTTAGTGAAAATCAAACTTGGGACACACAGAGGGCTTTAGTATGGGAATGGGAAAATCACTCACACTCAAGTTCTGTGATTCAACGTACACACTTTTATAAAGAAGGGGCCAAATGGAGCAGAGACACAATGCACAGAAACCTTCACTCAACACAATGTCTTTCAAAGCATTATTGCAAAAAAAAAAAAACTTGCTCGAAATCTTGTAAAAACTTCTGCAGTGCTTTTGTAAGTGTGACTGCAACCCCAGAACACCAAATCATTTACAGGGTCGGTCATCTTGTCAAACCTCAGTAAAATGCAGCAGGCGACTCTTTGAAATCAGAGTAGCTGAAACAGATGTAACTCAAGTTCACTGCAGCACTGCATTTATTTCTTTTCACAAAAAAGAAAATCAAACTTAAAAAATAAAAGGGACTGATTTGAGTGTGGCACAGTCGCACATGATGTTATCAGTTCGGTTAAGTTAGATGTCTAAATTGTTCCTCTGACTGAGAACAAAAACAATGCAAATATAAAGAAGCAGAACAATTAAATTAAATCTAACTTAGTTATGTCATTTCATGTTTGCTTGGTGTGCCAGTCTTTAAGGTTTTTTTTGTTTGTTTTTTTGTTTGTTTTGCTGTTATTGCTGATTTTACTTGGTGTTGTAAGTGACGAAGCGCTGGTTCAGCGGATTTTCTGGAGATTTTGCCCACTCTTTCTTCAGCTGCTGTTTGAGCTGAGACAGACGCATGTTAGGGTTTTCCATTTTAAGGCGGGGCATGTTGACCTCTTCGAATGCAGTGTAGGCCGCCTTCATTCGCCGCTCAGGGTGACGATCCAAATCCTCCTTAGTACTGCAAAACAGCAAAAGTGATTTGAAGGAACTGTTCAGGACAAAAAAAAATCTCAAGTTCCACTACAAATATAGTCGGACAAGATCTGTGTCTAAACTTTGCTTACAGTTACAAGGTTAATACAGCAAACCAATCATGGACACCCCACCAATTAGCACAATGCTAACTGTGTGCTTCATTCAACATTAGAATCTGTGTTCAGCTGTTAAAATAATGTGAAAAATACATTATTATGGGGTTTCTGATGCTGTATGACATACTGTCAGGTATAATAGGAAGCCTTATATTAAATTAACGTAACGTTTGACAAGAATTCCTTACAAGAATTGACTGGGTGCAATCATTTTTAAAATCACTAAACATGCTCTACAGTATATGATCCATGCACTCATTCTGATAGTATGTATAGAGGTGATACAACTTCTGTTGTTGCCTATGGGATGCAAGGAATGACAGAAGGAGGGAAAGAAAGAAAGAAGAGAGAGACTAAAATGCTAGTTTTTCAGTATTTGTGCAAGCAGCAAGATTTTCTTATTTTTACACTTTTAAATGCACAATTTACTTCTGTCAATGATTGATTTTGTGGAACTGAGCATGCATGCATGCATTGACTACGCCCATACACATTAACAAAAATATAGCATCATAATTTAAAACTACAAAATGAAATCTAGACAACGTAGTCTTAAATTCATTCGTGATCAAGCCCTGGACAGACCATCCTGGAATTATGAAAATAATTAAAAGGAGTCCACAGAGAATAGATTTATTCATCGTAACTTTACTCTTGCATGCCTCTTATAGCACTCACAACATAATAAAAGTCCTGTAGAATTGTACTGTTTTTAAATAAGATGACTTGATATACTTAATTAAATTCTACCATAATGCTGTTTTTATTAGTAGAAGTACAGGAGTAGTATGACTTGCATTATACCAGACACGGTGGAGTCAACTGGAGTTTGTAAATATGCAGTATGCATACACACCAATTACACTTGCATAACACCAATAAAGTGAAAGTGACCATTTGTCATACGTGAATACACCACAGCACACAGCACGAAATTCAACCTCTGCATTTAACCCATTCACCAAGTGAAGCAGGGGGCAGCTACGAACACGGCGCCCGGG
>JBBPDC010189150.1:0-15108 GCA_037974485.1 Hemigrammopetersius urotaenia
AAACTTGCGTCCTCGTCCAGGCTTGTTTCCCACTGTTCCAGTTGTTTTAAACTTCTTAATGATTCCTCTGACAGTAGTTATGGGCAGGTGCAGGTGAGTGGCTATTTTCTTGTAGCCATTGCCTGACTTGTGAAGGTCGACACACATCAGCCTTACTTTAATGGTGTGTTACTTTGTCTTTCCCATGTTAAAGTGTGGATAAGAGAAATGGCCTCTGTGTCCCATCATATTTATACCCCAGGGAAAAAGGAAGTGATGAATTACTAATTAAATGTTCAACTTTGTAAACTACTGTAGAAATTACAGAAATACTTCAATTACATTTATTTCCTAGGAATTGTTAAGGGTGCCACTAATTGTGGAACAGGTGATTGTATGAAAAATAATTATTTCTTAGTCAGGGAGTTTTTTCCCCTTAAAATTGAAGGTTAAAAAAAAAAGGTTACATTTTTAACACATCTTAACCAGGGGTGCCAATAATTATGGAGGGCAGTGTATGTGTGTTGAGAAATAGATGTGTATATGTTAACTTAGAGAAGTATATGTATGTATGTACTAGGACATTAACACAAAAGTCAACTAGTGGACATCAGAGGCACAAGTCGACGCCCCCGGAGGTGGTTTTTTTTCCTCTCTGTGCGCTCGCTTGTGTACACAATGCAACCTCTGCCTCTGATCGGCTTATACTGTTATGTTATGAGAATTGATCTGGTCTGTTTCTGCAGGGGTTTCGTCCGGGGAGTGTTGGGGAGGACAAGAAAGCCAGCCTTCGACATCGGCCAGAACGTTCTGGAGCTGATCTACAGCCAGACGCTTGCTTGGTAACAGTTTACCTGTACAAACGACACAATAAGCAAAACCTTAGAAACACATTTGGTTTTGATTTCTTCTCTTTATTTTTTCTAGGATTGGGGTTTTGTTTATTCCAGTGCTTCCTGCCATCCAGACTATGAAACTGTTGCTTTTATTTTACTTGAAAAGGGTAAATTGAATGTGACCTGGAAATTTAGTTAACTGTGATAATGATCTTCGTACAGCTTACTTTGTCGTTACATTAAAGGAAATTATGTTTATTATAGGCTAGTTTGATGAAAACCTGCCAAGCGCCCAGGAGGCCCTGGAGAACCACTCAGATGACCTCACTCTTCTACTCACTGCTCTTCTTTCCTTCCTTCCTCGGAGCTGTTTCATGCATTGCATACGCAATGTGGAGGTACAAAGTTTCTCTCTGCCTACCCACAGAGGAAGAGAGATCCATTGATACAGGAAATGTCTGGAGTTGCAAATTATTTATTGTGTCTCCATTTCAGCCCTGGATGCTTTTCTTTATCACATCTAGTCTGAATCAGACCTGAAGCAGGTTAAGTGCAGATATAGCATCAAGGGAAATTCCTTTTATTTTTTATGTTGCATAATTAGATCATAAACATGTAAACAAAGTCAAAAAACAGTCCTGGATATCTGCAACATGTAATATCTGTAAAAAGATACATCACAGAAATGTTTTACATGAAACAGTGAAAAATAAGCTGCCTGTGGTTTAAGAATTGTTTTCAAATAGATAAGACGATCATGGGGGGATCCTGATTTGAATCCTGCAGAACTGGACGTGATGTTCAGGGCCTGTTGGTTCCTGGACTGGAAGTGTGATTTAAGTCATTAAGCATTAATGCATTAATTTACCAGTCTGTTGTCTCAGGCTCACACCATCGTCCAGCTGCGGGCCCTTCAGGATGCTCACCAGCATGCTACACGCAGGAAAAGGTTGGAGAAAAACCGTGGAGTCCTCGAAATTCAGCCTGGCCTGGCTCAGCTTCATCTACGCACTCCTGGAGAACTCACTCTTCCTCTTCTTCACCGCAGGGCTCCTCCTGTGAGTGAGGCGCAATCAGAGACGGTTCTGTAGATTTTCCTACTTTTTGTTGTTGTTGTTTTATTGGTTTGACCGTGATGTATTTTCCCCACAGGCTCCTCATCTACATTCAGAATCAGGCTGGAGATGGACAGAGAAGAATAATCGCCTTGTTGCAGATTCAGATCAATAATGTATGCAGAAAATTTAATTCAGCTTCCAGTTCTCTGTTCTCTTTTTCTCTTGAAATGCTTGATAAGCTTTTGCTGGAGATTATTGATATTTTCCCTTTTTCTAGGAGGGTGGAGATAAGAAGTTCCTAATCCATAAGCTGCAGGCTTTCCATGATCAACAAGAACTTTAATTGCCTGAAGTATCTTAAGGTCCTGAGATATACAGCAAGTTAAGATGGTATTGCAGTATGAGTCAGAAAGCCCAGTCCCAGCAATGCTGTCCACGGTTTGCCATTGTTAGCAACACCAGTGGAGAATACATAATGTGGTATGTTGCGCAGGAACATGTTCCCAGATAGAACTGTGTGTGTGTGTGTGTGTGTGTGTGTGTGTGTGTGTGTGTGTGTGTGTCTGTCTGTCTGTCTGTCTGTCTGTCTGTCTGTCTGTCTGTCTATTTATCTGGAGAGTTTGATTTTAACTTTTTATTTTATATTCTCCTTTGTGTCTATCTGGAGAGCTTTTGTGTACATATCACAGCATATTGTATATATAGTTTTCTGCAGAGTTTTTATTGTATTATTTTGTGTTGTATTGTATTTAGGCTTTATATTTATATTTTTCCTGTGGGTCTGTGCTGTCGAAACATAAGCAGTTTCCTCTGCAATCAATAAAGTTTTGTGATTCTGGTTCTAATTTGGTGTCACTGGAGTCAGATGTGAAGAGTGAGGAGCTGTGTTCCAAAGCTGCTTCTCTTTTTCCATATTCTTCACTGCACCCATTCAACTTCATGCTCCTGCATGTGATCTATGGAAGATCTCTCAGAGACAGATAGATCAAATCACTTTTATTGTCACATCACATGTCGCTGTAGACAGGTACAGTACATGTGAGTGACCTGTTTGAGTGCAAAGCTTCACAGAGAAGCAGGCACACAACAAACATACAACATATATTGGGGTTAGAGGGACAAAAAAGAGATTTAACAATATAAATATGTACAAAATATATACAGTATAAAGCGTAAAGTGAAGATGTGGCAAAGTTTGAGCGGTGCAAAGTTCAGTGAGTGCTCGTTTTAAAAGTTATTAGGTGTCTCTGTTTGAGAGAATTTTTAATTAACTATATTTATCCCAGAGTACATGACTTTTATGATAAAAACTCTTGAGAAGAAGGGAGATGCGAGATGCGAGGTTCTGCTGCGTTGACGCGGTGTGGCCTGTAGGGGCAGCAGATCCCGTTCAGAAGAAGAGAAGCGACCAATGACGAAAGAAGCGCGCGTTTGTTGAAATCATGGCGGAAGCAGATCCACAGAACAGCTTCAAAAAGGTAAACATAGCCCTAAACTCCTAAAATTTGACGGTTTTTCAACCTTACACACAGCCTTTAAATCTCAAACACATCTTTCAAAACATAACCCACCGTTCGACTCCTAAACACATAGCTTTTGAACAAACCTTGAGATAAGACGGAACATTATTTATCCCGAAGGACGATAGAACATTTTTATTAAAAAAGCTTTTAAACAAACTTAAAACAGAGCTATTATCTAAAGTGGTGTCTTATTGTCAAGTGTGAGAATATAACAGCACACAGTGGGCAATTCTTTCTCTGCATTTAACCCATTCACCAAGTGGAGCAGTGTGTGGGGACAGTACTTTGCTCAAGGGAACCTCAAAGGTGCCACGAGCAGTTCTGGGACTGTAACCCATGGTCTTCTGATTGTGGGGAGCAACCCCGAATTTCAAGGGCCTTAAACAGAGCTTTGATATCAGTTTGATCGAGCTTTTGACACCAGTTTTGCAGAAGTATTTTGACTTTAACCCTGTTTGTGTTTCAGGAGACAGTCAGTAAACTCCTAACTTTATATTTCAGCGACGACAAAACTAAAGGTGAGACAGAAGATAAAACTTTGAAAAATCACTTAAATCCGTTGCTAAATATGAACACACCTGCTGAACTGGCTTCAGAGTTTGTCTTGATGAAGCTTCTGTGTTTCAGTCGGCGGTGATGCGGTGTGTTTGATGACTGAGCTGCTGAAAGTGTTCACTATTGGTAATTCAGTCTTTACTTTATCAAAACTGACCTGTTTCATTTAAAAATGAAATTACAGCTGGAATTATGTCAGCATTATTGATATGGTTAACTGAGTCTGTTTTTATTTGTTTGCTCTGTTCAGTGTTTGTTAATCTGAGATTCTGTATTTGATTACTGAAAGAGTTTTCTTTAAAGAAACTTTTTCCCGAATGAATTCAGAGGCAGCACAGAGAGCGATGAAACAGGCCGAGAGTGAAGACTGTGATACTGTGGATCTGGAACACGTTGAGAAAATTTTGCCTCAGTTGGTGAGTGTCCAAGATGTCAGCTCTAACTGATTTAAGACCAAAGTAATATTGAACTGGATCATCTTTTTATTTTAGCAGGATAAATTCCTGATTCTGGCTTTTCACAGAGGATCAAACATTACTGTCATACATTTATATGGAACAGAGAAGCTCACTTGCAATTTTATAAATGTTATTCATGCAGCCCTGTAAACTATTTTAAGTGTAATTTTTAAACTTAATCTGCCTTAACTGAAAGGCACTCATTCATATGAGTTTAGTAGCTGTAGGAGTGTTTTGTTCCAAATGCGTTAATGGATTAAACCCTCTGATTTATTATTTTCTGCATAATGAAACAGTTAAGATGTAAAACGGTCATTCAGTGTGGTTTAAAGTAAAATGCTCAGTTCGGCACTGCATTGGTGGTAGGAACCTTTTTGGCCTGAAATGAATTCTGTAAAGCCATTCAAGGTGGTTTATGCAGTGTGTTCTTCAAAAAGATGATCTGCATGTTTTCAAGGTTAACTGCTAATACTTAACATGATATTTAAAACTCTGAAGATGCATTGTAGGTTTACTTATTGTTTTAAAAGTGAATAAAATGGCTATATTTGCCCTGTAGACATTACAAGCCCTGGTTGCTGTTAATCAACAATGTAAACAAAATAGCTTTTTTTGGTTTTTCTACAATGAACCGTTTCACATAATAATACCCAGTGACACCTGGAATAACACCTATGCACAATTAATTTGCTTTACAACTTTAATTAAGTCTTAAATGATTTTCCGGCAATCTCTTAGCACACTATTTCATGATTTGTTATTTCTTTGCAGCTTCTGGATTTCTGATGTTCTCCTGAGGAGCAGTAGAGGGCGCCATAGTTGTACTGAACTGATGCATCCTGGATGTTTCCGAAGTTTTTCCCCTTCTCAGTTTGTTAAAGCCTATTTTTCCACTGTTGTGCTTCAGATGTGCTCTACAGAAATGTATTAAAATGTAATGTATTATTGAGAGACGCTTTTCCTGACACGATCAAGACTACATTATACAAAACGTGGTGATTTTAGACCTGCAATGAGTCTCATTTGTGTCTTGAAAGCTATTTCAATAATTTAAACATATGTGTGTTTACATCCACACAGTCCTTAGAGCGTTTTTAGGGCAGAGTGTTGTTTCTGTCATGTGGAAAGAGAAGTTTAGTGTTTCTGTTGCCCACCTGCACAGTTCTGAGCAGCAGGTGCCTCCAGCCTGCTCTTTTCTGCTCCTCCATCAAAGCCTCTTAAAGCAGTTGGAAATAATTAGAGTAATAAGAGAAGCAGTGAGCCCTGTAGATGAGTGTTGGGGAAAACGGTGATCCCCAAGGCTTCTTTGAAGTCTTCCGTGTTTTTGGCTTCTGGCAGTGTGGTTTTTAGTTACAGATATCTCACCCACTCACACGTGGAGACACTGGAACAGTGCAGCGAACAGAAAGTTGATTTTGGAGGGTAAGCAAGCAGGGGCAGGTGTAGTTGCGTTTTAATTGTGATGCCTTATTACAACCTTGATACTATTTGTTCCCCAAAATTTGAAAACGTATTTATCGTATGGAACTAATGATATGACTTAATAAAACATATTCCCTGCTTTAAAGTTGTCACTATGCAGATTTGTCACAGTCATAACTGAATAATTTAGTGCATTACTAGTTTAGTCTCATTACCTGTAACATACATTTCTGTTAGCTGAATAAGACCACAATCGTTAGTAATGCACAATTCTGAGTAATGATTACAGATGGACAAATACATTCTCTGTTTTGTTGGGATTCACATGAACAAGGGTGTGTGTGTGTATAAAAAAAATTAGACTGTGTCATTTTTACTGGTTATTGCTTGTGTAATGTGGGAGTGTTTCTGTGTAAAATGTGCAGGTCACTATTGTTTTATACACTGATGACCACACTTGATTCAAAATTCCAAACAAAAAATGTTAGAAAACTAAAAAATACATTTATTATAGGTCTACCTTGGAAATGTTAAACTACACTCTTACATTATTTTACAATTGCAGCAATTAAAACAGTGATGTTAAGAGCAGTGTGTGTGTCTGTCCATCAGAAACTGAATCAGGAGTGAAGCTGCTGGAATACAGACCATAGAAAAGCTGCTCTACACACACTACTGCACTCATAACACATATGGAGGCGTTTCTTGTTTTTTGCACACCTCATGCTGCAATAGTTCATATATATATATATTTTTATTTTATGTGTGTGTAAACATAACAGTGCTCCAAATGAATATTAGGTGAATCAAATAAGTGTCGTGCCAAAGTGAAGAAAAAAATCCAGGAGAAATAAAGCCTGGATGTAACCGAATACGTTCCACCACTGTTTGGACTTCAGTTCTATGTAATTCTCAGTACTAAATGAATACACTCATAGCTTAACGTCGTTGGGTATGGGCTGTCCAAGTGTGTTTTATTAGAGGAAACGTGAAGCTGGTAATCTAACATACTTTTTATTCCATTTTAAAACTTTGGAAAAATAAAAAAAAAACAGGTGTAATCTATTACTTTCTCATCTGTTTCAAAGTCAAAAGTCAAAGTCAACTGTATTGTCATCTCTGCTATATACTGTACAGGTACATATTTGTGCAATGAATTATGGAGAAATCCAGGCAATGTAACTTTGTGACCATGTGGCTTCTCAGGGAGCTTCACATATTGTCTCTAAAGGTGCCTTCTTCTTCCTCCTCCTCCTCATCATCCTGCTGTTGAAGGTTTATTAAGGAGCCCCTGGCTTTATGCTCCTGCTGAATTAAAGAAAGCTGGCAGCGTCAGTCAGTTGGGCACCTCAGCTGAGATCACTTCTAACTGCTTTCGGCTCCTGCCAGTTAGTCTGGGGCTGAGACTGTCTTACTGCTCTGCTGATTGGCCCCTGCTTTTGAATCCGCAGGGGGCGGAAAAGACCCTTCCGGAACAAGTGAGGTGGATGATGGGGTCGGTGACCTTGGCGTGCAGCTGAGGAGGAGGAAAGGGCAGGAGGGATGAACAATTAGACTCTAACCGCGCTATTTCTAGAGCCTTTCTTGGCTTTCCTTGACTAGAAACGCGATGTTAGTCCCACTTTTCAGAGGCCTTGGGTGCGGGCGATAAAAAGAAGCTAATCCGCTTACGTAACAGGTCAGGAAACACAGCCGTTCAATTAGTTTTGTGGGGCTTCTAAAAATAAAGCGCTGTAGTGATGTCAAAAGGGTCGTCGCGACTGGGGTGACGGAGAACCCAAAATGGAACTGACCCGCCAATTCAAAGCCAGGAGGTTAACAGAGCACTTTATTTTTAGGCACTTCAAAGACATCTGAAAACACTGTTGCGCAGGTCCTGAACGAGCCTGTCTTTCAGGCTTAAGAGAGACGGTGCACTTCGGCGTCATGTGCCCCAGATCATGAGAAGGGCATTTGCTTGGTGATATTTAAAACAGAGCAACTAATGACTGAAATCTCTTTAATGGCCTGTTGGGGGTCTCGTGGCGAACAGTATGGGGCTGTGCATCAGGAAGCACCTCGGCACAAGACTAGACAAGTAGTGTGAGGCCTTCTCTTTTGTTTATGGAAGAAGTTAAAGCTTTATGTGCCTTAAAACATACAGCCATGGAAAAAGCCACTTTTCCCTCTTATTCTGTGTGTGTGTGTCTCAATAGTGTTTAAAACAATAGTTGCCTGCACATTTTACACACACACAAATTACAAAAGCAATAACCAGGAAAAAAATGTGTATGTATATTTCAGTTTACTGCTTAAATTAGTATAAAGTTCAGTGAGACTCCTTTTCCCCTCACATTATTGTGCTGAGCTACATTTGTAATAGTGAGATTCCACCCACATACACCAGTCATTAAACTGCAACATTAAAACTACTAGTAGGTGTTACATCTTGTTACGGTGGTACCTGTCAAGATGTGGGTTTTATAAGGCAGCAAGTAAACAGTCAGTAAATGTTTTGAAAGCAGGAAATATGGGCAAGTAAATCTGAGAGACTTTAATTGCTGAAAAAGTTCATACTGACTGTGAGAGACAGCCAGAGTTCCCATGCTGACCACTGTCCCACACTGAACACAGCTACAATGACCACACCAGAACAGGACCATGGAGCAAAGGAACAAGGTGATCTGCTCCGATCTGGTCAGACAGATAGTTGTGTCACTTATCTGGAGAAGAGATGGACCAGGATGCACTGTGGGAAGAAGGCCGGCAGAGGCAGTGTGATGGTCTGGACAACGTTCTGCTGGGAAACCTTGAGTCCTGCATTCATTTGAATGAAGAAAACTTTATTGATCCTGCAGGAAACAGCGTATGCTACAACTTCACAGACAGAAACAAGAACAAAATAGAATATTAAGTCAAAATAAAACTGTAATGGCACATAAAAGTGACATAAGTAGTGATACCGCACATTAGACTATTGCACATAATAAAGATATAATAATAATAATAATAATATTAATAATATTAATATTGCATGTAATTTTTATGATTTAGCACCCAATACGAATTTGCATATCTGAGTAGCAGCTGGTTTTTGCACAGAATTTTGTCTGATGGGTGTGTGAGACAGAGGGAGGAGTTATAGAGTCTGATGGGTGTGTGTGTGTGTGTGAGACAGGGGAGGAGTTATAGAGTCTGATGGGTGTGTGTGTGTGTGAGTGTGTGTGTGTGTGACAGAGGGAGGAGTTATAGAGTCTGATGTGTGTGTGTGTGTGTGTGTGACAGAGGGAGGAGTTATAGGGTCTGATGGGTGTGTGTGTGTGTGTGTGTGTGTGTGACAGAGGGAGGAGTTATAGGGTCTGATGGGTGGGTGTGTGGCAGTGGGAGGAGTTATAGACTCTAATTGCAGTGGGGAGGAGTCTGTGGGTAAAAGTACTTCTCAGTTCTACCAGCATTGTCCATGTGATCATGTGGACTGAAGTCTAGACAACGTTCTCCTTTCAGCCACAGTTTCCAAACTGTCGAGTTCCTCATTCACCATCAAGCCTGAGTTCTTGATCAGTTTGTTCAATCTAATGGTTTCTGCTGCCACCCCAGCACACCAAAAGCATAGAAAACAGCGCTGCCACAACAGACTCATAGAACACCCTCAACACATGGTGTCACAGACTCTAAAACACCGGAGTCTATAGAGGAAGCACAGCCTACTTTGACTCCTCTTTAAGTGGCCAGAGAGATCTTAGACCAGTCCAACTTGCTGTTAATGTGTACACCCAGGTATTTTTTGTCCTGAACAATCTCCACCTCCACCCCCACTAGTGGTTAAGGGGTGACAGGAGACCATGATGTTCTCAGAACCATGGTCGTCTTGATGGTGAGCTGCAGCTGATTCATCTCACACTAGTCCACAAAACTGTCCACAGCCATCTGACTATCGCAGAGTGATCTGAGAATTCCTGCAGACAGCAGCCCTCTGTGTTGTACTGGGAGTCAGATGGGAACAGGGTGAAGAGGAACGATGACAGAACAGTTCCCTGAGGAGCTCCAGTGCTACAAAGCACTAGGTCAGACACAGGAGACCATGATCACCTACCTAAACATTGTTGATGACCAAGATAGCCCCTTTAGGGTAGTGTCCTCCTTCAGCAGGATGATGTCCTGCCAACCTTCAAATATCAGGAATGGTTTGAGAAAATGACTGCAAGGTTTTGACTTGGCCTCCACACCTTTGTGAGACATGCTGGTCAAACCAGTACAATCCATGGAGGCTCCACCTCACTGTTTACAGGACTTAAAGGATCTACAGAGGTCTTGTGAAGTTCATACCTTGATGACTGGGAGCTGTTCTTCTGGCCCAAGAGGGAAACACAATATTAGACCTGTAGTTTTAATGTCATGCCTGGTCTGTGTTTATCTTTTAGTTGTATTTAAATGGCAATGTTTATTATTGAACCACTGGATTAAATAAATGAGTGAAGTGTTTCCATATTTTGCTTGTATGCAGTAGAAAAAGTGCAAAAACTTCTTACTCAAGAAATGGGAAATGTATTTTACATTGAAAGTTGCTTTAGTAGGTATTTTTCTATGTATTTATGCCATTTCCCCATCATAATCCTAAAATAAATGTTTATAATGTATATGTTTGTTTAGTAATTCATTTCAAGCATGGTTTACAGCAGCTCAATACAACGAAAAATTCAAATCTGGAATTTCATTCACTTTATTTGTTCTTATTTCCAATAATTTTGCAGACATGTGAGGCTTCAGCTGAACTGTGAGTTAAACAGCCTTAAATATGAAAAGAAAGTAAATGAAAATAAGAATCTAGTATTGCAATATTCAGTCAATAGTGAGTCACAGTTCGAGTATATAAAGCAGTTTTTTCTCCGCGAGAGCCTGCCAAAAATTCCACATTTTGTTTGAAGTTTTGTCTCCAGCAGATGGTGCTAGTGAGGAACGACCCCAGCGCATCTATTTTGAAAACGCTGGGTGAAGGATGTGAAAAAGGAAAGTGTAGGAAGTGATTCTCAACACGCCGTCCGAAAGAAGTTTTAGGACAATGTGGCCACAGTAGGTACAATTTATCATCAGGGAAAGTGTCAGGATGACTGGGTGCTGATCTGTTTACTAATGACCTGCAACTACTAATTTATTATCTGTATACAAAATTAGCGCATTAGCATACATGTCAGATATGGTCATTAAAAAAGAGAAAGAAAGTCTGTTATCAAACACATGACAAATTTTATTGCATGATTGCACAACTGACACTGAAAATCTGCAGTGTATAAGTGTTATTTTTTAGGTCTCATAGTTTATTTGACTCATTAAGCCCAAGACTAAATATGACTGACTCTTACTAAGTTCAGTTTCTCAGGGTTTATCTTTTATAAGTGCAAGTATTGAACTGAACAGCCTTGCCTTTGTTTTTAAAAACTGCTGGCAATATTTCTCCACATTTCCAAATAAAAATATTGTTCTTTAAAGCATAATTTTAAAGGAAATGACAAAACATCAAAATAAGAGAAATGATGCAGTGTTTACAGAACCTGGATAACTCAAGGAAAACAAATCTCCTGTTCTCTCTTAAACAAAATGGCAACAATAACCTTTAAACAACTTCTAGTAGTGTTTTACCATCCAACTGGTCTCATTGTGAGAGGAGAGTGTTAATTACAGCAGTGTTTTTATACTTTTCCTCATTAAATAAGATCTGATTCAGCTGATCACTAATCAGTCCCTCATAAAGCAGAATGAGGTGTTTGTGTAGGAATTTAACAGGCACTGGCATGGAATGGTTGTCACTCATAGAGATGCTGATTTAAAAATAAATTGCAGTGCTCTCTTATTTTTATCCCAGAGGGCCTACTGGATTTGGCCACTGTGACCAGAATGAGGTGGGTTTAAATCCTATGATCCCTAGTGGCACCACCTTGGAAGCTTTGTCGAACAGACATCTCTGTTTGTTTATGGCCGAGGCCCAAAGATGGAGTTTTTTAAACCACTTTTTATGGTTGAGAATTTCATAAAACAAAGACTGAAAGGCAGATGTGATTTACCACGGTGTCTCGACATCAGAGCTGAAATAAAGCAGAGCAGTTGGAACAGGTTGTCCCGAGGGAGACGAGTTCTGAGATATTTTTCATGATTTTTGTGCAAAGAAACCCGTCAGGTACGAGACTGTCCCTTTTCAGGTCACATACTGTTATCAGAACTCCAAATAAATAGTAAAGCAAGGTCACATGGATGCGACACGGGAAGATATCAGCTATATTTTAACTGCCAAGTTGTGAAAGCTGTATTAATAGTCTGAGATTTACTACTTTAGAGCTTAAAGAGTCAATAACCTTCATTGTCATGACCTGTAGACTGCTGCTCCTCACAGATACAAAAAGTAAACCCACCCCAAAACCAGCACCACCATAGTTTAAATTGAAATAAACTGTAATTCAAAATACAGCTCCTTTGAAACAAAAGTGATGCATTTGTGAGGCCCACAAAGGAGCCGCTTTTGCGTTTATCTTATTGTTCTCTGTAATACAAAAGGATCCCAACCACTTAAATCACTGGCTGGCCTTCATGGAAAACTTCTCACAGCACACTGGGACAAAGAACAGGACAAGAGGCTTTTGAATGGACCTGAATGTCTGGGGGAGGGGGGGGGCTGTTGTCTAGTGTACGTGGCTTTTTTGCATTCAAAGCTGTTGGTGTTAATGCTGTAAAGTGTTGGTGTTCATCTGTTCAAGAACAAAATTAACACTCTTCACTCCAAACGTAGTAATTCAGCCACAGCACATTTCTGAAGCTTCTTCAGACTTGTACTGGAGCTTTAAGTATTTTTGCGTCCCAAAATCAATACACCCCTGCATTAAACTGTTGAGGGGTCAAATAAACCCAAATAGACTTGACCGTGTTGTTTCTGGTAATATATGAGACTTTGCTGTTATTAGAAATGTGCAGCAGTTCAGACAGAATTCAGGCTTCAGGATGACAATCAGTGTTTTCAGTTATGTGACAGTAACACATACAGGCGCTCAGGTGATGCCGTCATCTCACAGAAAGGTCTTGGGTTTGATTCCCGGATGTTTAAAATATTCATCCCGGGTCTGTGTGGAGCAGCTGGTGGCCTAGAGGTTAGGATGTTGCCCCTGCGATCCAAAGCTAAAGTTAAGGGTCTTGCTCAGGGACCCAGTGGTGTGCTGAAGGTAGGATTTGAACCCATGACCTCTTGGTCCAGAGGCAAGTATCCTACCAGTAGGCCACCACCTTCACATAGTGTGTGTAGTGTGAACTTATTTCTCTGTATTTAACCCATTCACCAAGTGAAGCAGCGGGCAGTCAGGAACACAGCACCCAGGATGTTGCCCCTGCGATCAGTTGGTTGTGGGTTCGAATCCCAGGACATTTATGATGAATAGGTCAATAGGAATGCAACACAAGTAATGGAAATAAATACATTCACATTAATTCACATTAAATTTTGCATTATGCCGGTAAATGTACCCTTTGGATAAACTTGTTTGATAGCTCCATTGTGAACCTAAAGAATCAAACTGACCTTTATTCTGTTTTTTTTGTCAAACCATTAGTTTAAGGAAGGAGGGGTATACCGTGCCTGTGGCCTTGGTCACAAATGAGAGAGTTAGATTTCCTGATCAATCTCTCCCTCCACAACGTCTGAACAAGCACATCTCGTCCCTGGCTGTGGTTTAAGGGTTTCCTTAATTTAGTTTGTAATTCATTAGTTGAATGACTGCAGAGGACCAACTTACTCTCCTGGAAATGAGACTTTCTTCACCATTGTTTGGTCCAAGGACATCAATGGGAGGACAATTTCCTGGATCTATGACCGACTGCCCAGAAAGAAAGGACTGTCGCTTCCTCTGAAATCAGCACCCCTGAGCTGTGAGCTGCTTCAGGAACTCCAGCCACTGAGGTGTGGAGCCGAACATCAACGCTTCAGTAATAAACAGGGAAAGATAAATAGGCTGTATCCATGCATTAAAACCCAGTCTGTATTATATACAGCATGACCGAAGTGTACAGTACAGTCTGTAAACTGTGCAACTAAAAGGTTTTTGTTGCTTTTTTTTGCCCACACATTATATGAAAAAAACATGACTGTGAGTTAATAGTGCAGAATATCAGCTTTAATTCAAGCTGATTACATTTAAATTGGGGAAACTATATGGGAAGTACCATCATTTTATGCCTAGACTCTAAAATATGTATTATGATGATGATGATGATGATGATGATGATGATTATTGTTATTATTATTATTATTATTATTATTATTATTATTATTATTGTTGTTGTTGTTGTTGTTGTTGTTATTGATTTCTATTATAGATATATATCAACAATATTCTATCTAACATATTATATCTGTCAGCCATAAAACCACCTGCCTAATATTGTGTAGGTGCCCCTCATGCTGCCAGAACAGAAACGCTGAAACATGGACTCCACAAAACCTCTGTAGGATCTACCTGATCCGACTGAGATCAGGGAAATTTGGGATTAGATCAGATGGGCTGCTGTTATTCAGTTGTCAGTGGTTTTAATGATATACGGTAAACAAGAAAAAAACGCAAATTAAATTAGTCTTATTTGGTGATCATTTTATGCAAATTCTTTTCAAGTGATGCCTGCCCCAAAGCCATTGCCAGACATTTCTCTTTTTTATCACCAGACATGTATCTTTGTTCATGATGCTTTTTTCGGCCTGTAATCCAGCCATTTTTATTTCATGGTTGCTTCAAGGGAAATTAATGTGCTGCGGGTTTGGATGTGCTGCACTTCTTAACAATGTGTGACAGGAGCCACCTGCCCAGAGACTGTACAGGTGCCCTCTTGGTCAGTCTATAATATAATGCTTGTCTATATTATATGACAGTTCTTCTACATCTGTTTCAGAGAGGCAGTTTAAGTTCCTGAGTTTCATCACTGAGGGTCCCTCCTCTCAGTAACTCATCATTTTACTATATTAATCTAGGTCTGGAGTTCAATAAGAAAAACATCCTCTATTTCTCATATGGTTGCAAATTCAAGCCCCCTACTTTCTACTTTTGTCCTTGAGCAAGACACTTAACTGTAAGACTGTCCCTGTAACTAACAACTGTAAGACTGTCTCTGTAACTAACAACTGTAAGACTGTCTCTGTAACTAATGACTGTAAGACTGTCCCTGTAACTAATGATTGTAAGACTGTCTTTGTTACTAATGACTGTAAGACTGTCTCTGTAACTAATGATTGTAAGACTGTCTCTGTAACTAATGACTGTAAGACTGTCTC
>JBBPDC010189159.1:0-15106 GCA_037974485.1 Hemigrammopetersius urotaenia
GAAATACAAGCCCAAGCGGAGGCAGCTGGTTCGTATAAATGTGAGTAACGTTAATAAAATTATTTTACTGATGTACAAAGCGGTAAAACTGGCAGATATTTTGGCGGCTGGAGAATCGCAAGCAAATGTGAGTCCGTCACTTCCACTAAGTACAAAACGTTAGTGTTCCGTTTAGGACAGCACTGACCCACAGCAGTGCGCACTAAAGCAGGCAGTGCACACTACGCACTAAATCTCAGTGCACTGACGGTAGTGCGCAATTTCGGACACACCCAGAGAGAGACCCAGTGAGACAGCGACCCTGATAACACAAGTGAAATGACATGCTAGTATTAAAAAAATTAAATGGAAAAAAGCAAATAAAGCTATTTTTCACTGAAGTGCATTTCCTAAAATAAGCAAAGAAGTCTAGATCAAAGAAAATAAATGTATTGCCTTTAAATTAGATACAAATACATGGTTAAGTTTAAGTTTTTTAAATAAAAAAAATATGGTCATCTGTATGGTTTTGCCCTCTTATTTCAAGAAATTAAATGTGCTTAATATTTTTGCATAGTCTTTGGCAGTGTTCATCTGTTTTAATAAAATTGTATCATTTGTTATAAACTTAAATAAACCACCACCAGAGGGTGCTGTGCACCAACTGCAGGATGTACTGTGTCTTTGTGTAAAAAAAAAAGTACTAGAGGTGGGACCCTTTTTGCTTAAGCTCTCTCTTGCTCTTTCTCTTCACCTATTCTATCCATTTTTTCCTCCCTGTAGGAGACTACACTGACTTCTACTCCTCCAGAGATCACGCCACTAACGTTGGGATCATGTTCCGTGGAAAAGAGAATGCCCTGATGCCCAACTGGTATGTAGCCCATTAAAGCACTGGTTAAGCCAAATTTCCATTTGTTGGGACATCCGGCTGCCTAGCGGGTTGTGGGTTTGAATCCCAGGACTGCTAGTGGCACCAATGGGGTACCCTTGAGCAAGGTACCTTCCCACACACTGCTCCTGTTGTTCACTCTGTGTGGTGTGTTGTGTTAATGGGTGACTATAAGGGGCCACTTTACTTTAACCCCAACTTAGCCAATCAGACAAGCCTGGTTTAGACCTACGAAGCTAACCTTATTAACAAACATACACACACACACACACACACACACACAATCAATAATCACCCAAATCTTTTCTGTGAACACCACCAAAACCTCTCTCAGTCACCACTCTCATTTAGAAGGATCAGACTTGTGGACATGGTTGACTTACTTTTAGCTGTAAAAAATTAACTAAACCTCACGGTTTCAGATTACACCATCTCAGGGGTCTCATTTATAACCGTTGCATATGCACAAAACGCACATCTATCTCGGTTTCAGAAAAATTTCGCTTCTTACTTTTCCCTTCGGTTGCCATGATGCCATGATTTTTCAGGTTTACATCGGCAGCTTAAATATGCATGAGGTGATTTGCATTTACCATATATGGTGGAACGAGGGCGTGTAGAGGGCGGAATATGCGGCAAATCCACGTGCACACAATCCCAAGTAGAGTGCGATTTATAAAGCATATATTGCGTGCAGGTGTGCGTGCGAACGTTTTTATAAATCTGACTTTTTCTTTGCGTACGTCATTTTCGTACACTTTTAGTATGAGTTCTACGCAAAGTTTTACAGGTTCCTCTGTATTTTCAAAGCTCAAAGTAAGTCATACTGTGTCCCAAACCACATACACAAGTCTAATCCACCTTAATGAGCTGGATGAGGTTTGAGCCGGTTGAGAGACATTTTGGGGATGTATTTACAGAAAAGATTTGGGTGACTATTAATTGCTTGTGTTTGTTAGTAAATTTAGTCATGGCTGATCGACTGCTATGTGGGTAACGAGAGGAAGTGTGTCTGAAAACGCATTAGTCGCTCAGCACAGTTTGAGGAGACTTCAAAAATGCAGTTAATTGGTGTACATAAGCGTCCATTGCCTTTTAGACTTGTAGTGCTAGAGAAGCTAAAGAAGCATACTTCAGACACCACAACCTTGAGGTAAAATGGCAACACATTTCCGTATATATTTTATAAAGATAAATTTGACTTTTTGGCTGAACTATTTTTTTAATGCCTCCAGTGTTTGTAAGAACTGTGTGCGTTCTGTTTATTCACAGTTATAGAGGAGTTTCAGCAAAGCTGACTCACTAGTTCCACCTCACTTTGAACATTCCTGACATCCTAACGGCTTTTGCACTTCTGGGGTGTGTGCGTGCGCGTGTGCATGCGCAAGATAGAAATATGCAGTTTTCATTACCCAGGGAAGTCCCTGCAGCTATTCCCACAAAACACCCCCCTTATTCATCCCCGACACATGGCTCTCTACTGAAATAATTCACTCCCGTACTTTTCTACCTGCTGCGGAGGGGAAAAAAGAAAAGGCTGACAACCTGCGATGAATTGTGCCCAGAAATACTGCATAATTTTCCTCCAGCCTCACTCACAGGCCTCAGAAGCTCATTTCTGAGACGGGGAGTTATTTGCCTGGGAACCGATGGAGGAGGACAGGTAGAGAAGCTGCAGAATTCATTCCAAACCCACTTTCTTCGGCTCTGGCACAGACTGCGTTGCCCTCAGGGGGGTCACTAAATCTGGCTCCACGCTTCTGAATTTGTGTCACTCCTTTAGGGAAGAAGAGGTGTTCATCTTGCCAAACAGGGGTTTAAAGGTGGCTTTCGTTTGGCCACGCCGAGTGTCAGTGGTGTTTAGAGGAGCTAGAGGTGTGTATGTGTGTGTGTGTGTGTGTGTGTGTCTCAAATCAAGTTTATTTCTGTAATATAAAGCTTAATATTATGTTTGTGAAATAACAGTCAGGGGTTGACAGTTTTTGGTCTAGTGCCTACATGAATGACTTGGTACTCACCAAAATTAAAAACCTCACATCTTGTCAATTTCAAAAGTACATCTTGCGCAAAATTACGGATTGACTGTGGGCATTTTGCTTTAAATTAACCCTAGAAGGAACCTGGAGAGTTTTGAATTTATCCTACCATTGATGAAGGGGTGCCACTGACCTCCCAAGCCTTTTCTCGTTCCATGCCTCATTCCTTCTAGAGGCAGTGGTGGAATTACGCATCATATGGCTAAATCTAAAACATATCAAGTTCGTGAATAAAACATTACCAGGGAATTCTATTGATTTTTCAGTTTTATTTTTCTGCATTAATGAATGTTTAGGATGTAAACAATGTCACAGTGGGTGTGAATGGAACCCAACATCTAAATACCTTAATGCCTGTAAAAGCTACATTAACCTTATTTTAAGTTCCATGAAATGTTTGTGAATATAGTGGCTGGTGCTTGTTTATTTACAATTTTGAAATATAGTATCGAAATATTTTTTTAAAGTCTGTTAAAAATGAAGGGATGCGTGCAGAGTGCCGTGAGGCAAAATAGTCCCCAAAGGAAATGGATTTAGTTCAGATTCCTTTTACAATCCTCATCCAGATTTACACTCTGACATGTGAAGCTTCTCTGGGGGTTGGTGAATAAAAGAGCTGAATTTGTGTTGGATATGTTTGGTTTGGTTCACTACCACTGTGAAGAAATCAGAGTGGACATGTTTCTCTACAGTGACCCATTTGCCTCAAACCCACCTTGAACTGCAATGGAATTTGAAATTTGAGATTACTATTCGAGGTCGACTGGGATGATTTAAATGTAGCATGCTGCTAACCAGTAAGTGTAAGCTTCTATTGCTTGTTAGCCACATTGGCCTCGAAGCTCCTTCAGACATTAAACCTCGGACTGGGCTGAGGGAAAAAGTGTGAGAATTTGTTCTGTCAAACTTAACCTTTATGTAAAAGATTATGACGAACGTGCAAAAATAGAGATTGAGTGATGAGTGTTGTTCTTTGGTCTCTAGGTTGAGGCTCCCAGTGGGTTATCATGGCCGAGCTTCCTCTGTGATAGTGTCAGGAACATCTATAAGAAGACCTCAGGGCCAGATGAGGCCAGACCCAGGTAACACCCCCCACCCCTATATGACCACTCTCTGTTGTGTCTCCATCTTGCTAGTGTACAGTTACAGTCTGTTGATGCACATTTAGTGCTAGCCATCAACTAGATATTCAGGAGTGGTCAATTTTTGACCACAGAGCTTCTCTTGGCTGAATATTTTTGGATGGCGGACCACTCGACACTGACCTGTGTAAAAACACCTATGTCAGCGTAACTGCAGTTCTGAATATGGTCTACCACCCAAAAGTATGGTTCTGGCATAGAGAGGCCTGATGTTGTAGTCATGCACCTACAGTACTGTGCACAAGTCTTGAGTCGAATTTCTTTATCATTTAATTTAAATCACCTTATCAGTGCAGAGATATTATGCCTGTTGAACTGTCTTATCTTTAGCATACTGAGTTGATTAAATTAAGCAAATGGGAACGAATGTTTTACTGCGACAGGCTGCAAAATGCCTAAAAGATACAAAGTGTCTAGATAGCAGAGTTCTAACCACTCAGCATTCAGCACCACCAGTATACTGATCACCGCCTGAACATCTGGAATCATCTGCACCTGTTTGTTTTAACGGGTTTAGGCATTAAGTTAGATGTGCTTTGATTGATTCATACGTAGGTGTGTCTTAACCAACAGAAACATTCCTCTGAAACTGGTCAGGTCCAGGGACTAGACTGAAAATGAGTCTTTGAAAGTCCTTCAGGAAGCCTGGAGAACTGTTCAAGGCAACATTAAAAATACAAGAAAGTCTGGCCTCACATGGAGACATGAGGGGTGGTTCCAGACTTGTACCCTTGTTGTAGAGGACCATGACACAGCACGTTTCAGCAGCACAGCCGCCCTCCAGCTACCAGCCACTGACTCTGTCAAACTTTGCACGAATGGTTTACAATAAAGTTGCTCCAAGGTTAGTTCTCTCATTACTCCCCCGAATATTTGCCTTTGATCAGCTGGGCTCTGCTGTCAACCAGCGCCCATCGACTCCGCGCCTTGACACTTTAGTTGAGTGAAACACGCGGCGAGTTAGGAAGCTGAATGTTAATGTGGTGTGAAAGTGTTGCCTGCTGAAGCGTGCTGGACTGGACGTCAGAGATATCTGTCAAACCCGACTATGCGTTTATTTTCCCCCCTTTGTTTCTCAGCCAGGCCACCTGTGTTTGGGGCTACGAAGCAGCTGGATATCGAGCTGGAAATGGTGAGGACACTCACACTTTGGGCCTTGGTGCCACCCTTCAGTTGGGGTACATGGGTGTACATTACAACTGTTTTTATGATAAAACATCACAAGGGAGTTATCACTCCTGGGGGTCGGGCATGGGGTTGTAGAATATTTGGCCTTCTAGCTCAAGAAGAAACCACCCTAGAACCTCAATTCTCAGATATCATCAGTTTCAGATATCATCAGAATATCATAGTTGTAGTACTGAAGTTTGGTGGGTTTACCACCACCCCATCTCCTCACTGTTCCCTCTCTCAACCTTATTGGTTTTCTTTAAAACTGGAGGTTGGGGTAGGGGGGGTTATTTCACCTTTTAGCTCAGGAAGAAAACATTCCAGAACCTCATTAGGTTCTCAGAATGTCCCTTAAAATGTCATAAGAACATGTTAAAATCAGTTATAGTACTGATGTTTGGAGGACCACCACCACCACCCTTATCTAGTCCCTGTCCCTCACTGCTCTTTCTGTCTCTATTTAAAAACCTCGGGTAGGGTGTTTGGCCTTCCAGCTCAAGAAGAAGCCACCCCAGAACCACAGGTTTTTAAAGATCATAAGAACATATTTATACTGAAGTTTGTGAGGAGGCCCACCACCATCCCATCTTCTCCCTGTTTTAGTCCTTGTTTCTAAAAGGGGGCTTTCTAGCTTAGAAAATTCTCAGAATTCCAACTTCATGGATCAAAACACCACATTTCTACCAATTATAACATACACAGTCATATGAATGGATGTGTATGTGTTACAGGCATTCTTTGTGGGTGCTGGGAACAGACTGGGAGAGCCAATCCCCATAGAGAAAGCCCACGAGCACATTTTTGGCATGGTCCTGATGAACGACTGGAGCGGTGAGTGTAATGCACCCTGTGTGGTTCATATTCTTAGTTTATGTACCTGTTTGTAGAGGATTGTTAATTTTGAGCATTATTAGTAGTAACTGTATTACATTAGAAGTTGTAGAGGACCATGACACAGCAGTAACTGCAGCCCAGCTGCCCTCCAGCTACTGGCCACTGACTCGAATGGTTTACAATAAAGTTGCTCCAAGGTTAGTTCTCTCATTACTCCCCCAAATATTTGCCTTTGATCAGCTGGGCTCTGCTGTCAACCAACGCAGAGATCTGACATAAAATAACAAAAATTCTTACAACTACTCTCTAATGGGAAATTTGTTCAAATGTGATTCATTCAACAAGATAATGATGTGCAAATGTTTGAACCTCATTAAATCATGTTTTGTTGATTTTTAATAAGACATAAATGCAACACAAGTTTCTGCTCATTTTAGTGCACAGTTTCTATTTTATTTGCTAACATTTTGGTTGCAAACTTAGACTTAGACAGAAACCGAGAATTTACCGGCTTGTGTCAGTGCTTGTGGAAAACAAAGACCCAGCGGTGAGACTAGCGGCGAAAGCCGGTTATAAAGGGTCGCCCCCACGTGCAGCCAATGCAGGCTGATTGCGAGAGGGTGGGGGGGCCTTCGTCTTCTTCTTTGACCTGAGACGGCAGGCTGGCCTCTTACAGTATGATTATGAAACAAAACATAATGTGACCCGTTTTTGGTGTAGAAACACAATTTGTGTTTCTACACCAACAAGCAGACTTGATTTGGGTGCTGAGGATGGTGGCAAATCATGAGTTTCAAAACCGTGTTTCCAGACTTTTACCATGTGGAAAGACAACACCAGATAAATACTACATTTGGACTGGCCCTGTATATTGCCAAGACATGACATCAGTTTAGAAAGAGTTTTGTGGTTATTTCCATCACAGATTTGGTCTTCAAGGTATTTTAAAAAGGTCTTAAAAGTCTTTGTACCTGTAGACACTCAGTGAGCCAAAAACATTGCTCAGAAACTACAGCTTTTCTTCTAAGGTGGCAATTTTGTTTGATGTTTCTTTTTACAGTTGAAGATCTAAAGTTATTCAGTTATTGAATCTCATTTATGAAAACTTTTAAAGGACAGTGCAGATATGATTTTTTTTTTTAAACAAAAGGCTGTTTTGAGGGACCTGAGTGCTGTTTTCCATCTTCATCCATTCTGTTTTCTTCACAATGACTGAGCAGATGTATTCCATCAGCTGGAGTTGGATGGCCAAACTGCCTCCTCTTGGCTCTGAAATATGAGTTCGTATCTCACAGGGACCCTATAAAACTTCGGAGAGGCCCTGATGACCTCGGCGACGTGGCTGTGATTTACAGGTGTTTCTTGCTCGCGGCCTTTCAGAGTAACCACCGCCGTCAATTTCTTTTATTATTCCATAACAACCCCCCCCAACACTTCAGCCACTGTAGACTGGTGCCTTCAATGGCTGCTGCTGCTGCTGCTGCTGTATGAGCACTTGAGGAGGTTCTGGAAATGAAGGAGAGCTGGTGGTGTGTTAGAGCTTGGTGAAGTGTGTGTGTGTCAGGCTTTATGGCACTCCTGTTTGTTTGGCTGCTGTTCAGTGCAGCTTGTTGAATCAGATGGAATTGTGACTTTCAGAGGCTTGTAGTGTTATTTCCTCCCCATGTGTTTGGATATATTGAAGTACTGGAGCTTTTTTAAACCCTAATTTCTTTATATTTTGTTTCCTAAGTTTCAAAGTTGCCTTATTTCCAGTCCAGTCCCTGAACCTGACCAGTTTTAGAGAAAAAAATGTTAAGCCATACAGTGACCTATGTATGCAGAACAAAGCACAACTAACTAGGCCTGAACCAGAGAAGAAACAGGTGCAGATGATTCCAGGTGATCAGGCGGTGATCAGTATACTGGTGGTGCTGAATGCTGAGTGGATGGAACTCCTTTATCTAGACACCTTGTATCTTTAGGCAGCCTGTCACAGTAAAACATTTGTTTTCATTTCTTTCACTTATTCTACTCAATCTGCCAAAGATAAGACAGTTTATCAGGCATACAATTGTATTTTTGCACCAGCAAGATTATTCAAAGCTAAATGTAAAGAAATGTGTGGTGGCTCAGTAAATAAACAAATATGTGGAGCTGCTTGAAATATATATAACTGTATTCCTGAAATACACCTTTGAGGAAGAACCTGTGCAGCATGTGCTGTTTCTTCCTCTCTCTCTCTCTCTCTCTCTCACTCACTCACTCTTTCTCTCTCTCTCTCTCTCTCACTCACTCACTCACTCTTTCTCTCTCTCTCTCTCTCTCTCTCTCTCTCTCGATTCAATTCAGTTCAGTTCAGCTCTCTGCAAAAGTCTGGATGTGCCTGATCAAATGAGACGTTTAATTTTAAAGTGAAAATGAGTTTATACAAAAGCTCATATTTTTTATTATAGATGTCTTTGTCATATTTTGTTAACAGTAACTGTGTTTTAAGAAACATCATGTTCTCTTTAATGGATGTGGACATATTCACTCTTACCCCAACCAATTAGTAATAATAATAATTAATAATCCTCACACACTCGCCTCAGGTGGAGGCGGCTCAGTGGGTAGGATACTTGCCTCCAGACCAAGAGGTCATGGGTTTGAATCCTACCTTCAGCACATCACCACTGGGTCCCTGAGCAAGACCCTTAACCCCAAGTTGCTCCAGGGAGAGACTGTCCCCTGTAGTTAGAGAATGAAAGTCGCTTTGTATAAAAGCGTCTGATAAATGCCGTAAATGCAAATGTAAATGGAGTGATCAGTAATCGCAGACAGACTTGCTTTTCGGTTTCTGATGCTGTTTGACTCACTGTTATCTATAAATGTTGAATAAAACAGAGGTTGCCTTGTTGAGAAGATAATGTGAGTGTGTATGGGTGTGTGTGTGTGTGTGTGTGAGAGAGCGAGAGAGAGGGAAAGTGAGAGAATAGACCTCTGAGAGATAATTTTATGGACTCATTCTCTGTGCAGTTCAGTGGGAAAAAATGATTTTTTGATTGGATAAAACAGGAGCGAAGCGGCTCAGGTAATGAAGCGTCTCTGGTCTGAGCGGCCCGGCCTCATGCCTTTTAACTTAACAGGAGAAATGAAAGGAACCAAAATTCGTTTTAGAAATGCACATTACGCCACAGTGAAGGAAACATGAGCAGAGTTTTAATGACTGAAATGTCCAGGGAGAGGAGAGCGTCTGCTGTGGAGGGTTCAGAATTTATTTCAAGTTTATTGGAGTTTATGCTTATAATTTTATGGTGATGACCTGCGAAGTAGTAAAAGCAAACGAGCAGTCAAGCCTGCAGTGCTGAGGAACTCACAGAAGTCTGTTCAGGACCTGCCGTGACTTTGTTCTCTTTTCAATATAAAATTTAAAATCTAAAGTGAGAAATGTGAGCAGCAGTGAAGCAGCCCAGGAGCTGAAGAGGCACAACCAAATTCGAATTAAACCAAAAATAAGAACGAGATGTTAATGTGATTGAGGGAAAGGTGGATTCTGTTACTCACAGACTTTAACAAACCCAGAGAACAGGAGGGACTGAAGCTGGTTTGTTTCAGCGCCTGTATATAATTTATGGAGTGTTTGTTTGCTCTCTTCTGTTTTTGTTTTTCTTTCTTACTTTCTTTCTTTACTTCCTTTCAACTTTCTTTCTTGTTTGTTTCTGTTTCTTGTCCCTGGCCCTGTGGATCTTGTCAGTTGTTTACTGTGCTGGAACACTGAGAACCTCTGTCCTCACTGAGGCAGAAGTGTAATAGAGGAGGAACTGTTTGTCTGGATCGCTGACTCACTCTCTCTCTCTCTCTCTCTCTCTCTCCCTCCCTCTCTCTTTCATTAACTTGATTGATGGTGTGTTTTTAATCAAACTGTTTGAAAATGAGTGAGGATGAGGGGTATTGGGGTCCTGGTGTGCCAGTAAAGGGGGTGTAAAGGGGGTTTACTGTGCTGGAACACTGAGGCAGAAGTTTAATAGAGGAGGAACTGTTTGTCTGGATCGCTCACTCATTCATTCACTCACTCTCTCTCTCTCTCTCTCTCCCTTTCTCTCGCTCCCTCTCTCTCTCTCTCTCTCTCTCTCTTTCTCTCTCTCTCTCTTTCTCTCTCTGTAGCGAGAGACATCCAGGCCTGGGAGTACGTGCCATTGGGTCCATTTTTAGGGAAGAACTTTGGGACCACCATCTCGCCGTGGGTCGTCCCCATGGAGGCTTTGATGCCCTTCGTGGAGCCCAACGCAGTTCAGGTATACACACATCTGTCTCATGAGCTCGCTGTCAATCACCCTGATGGTGGTCGTCCTGCTGTGTGTTTGGTAAAAGAGTCAAATAAACTACTTGCAACTGACAAACAAGTAGAACAGAATTAGGTGATGTTAGTATTAATGATGTTAGTTTTCCTGTTACAATAAAATAATGCAGTTTCAGTCTTTTGAAGCCTTTCAGCACTTATTGACATTTTGCTTTACCATTGAAATACATATTGTATTTTATTTACACTCTTTATCTTCAAATAAAATACAGTTTTGCTTCCATAACAACAGCGTTCTCTCCAAGGCATAATACAATGTAATCACCCGCTTATAAACACAAACAATTTATGGATCACAAGTTCACCAGTTTCTCCAGTCGTTTTGAGGAACTGTGCGTCAGAGATAATTAATACGAAGTGAAAACATGGCTTTTCTAATGTTCTGAAAGGTTAAAGGCCTGCTGTTCGCGTTCGAAGACTGTCTGTGTTGTTGTTTACAGGACGCTCAGCTCGAGTGTTGGAGTCACGCCGTAATTTTTTCTGGTGTGATCAGTGTGATGACAGGCATGACTAAATCTGCTCTGTTTTGAAGAATTTCTCATGATAGCTGCTTCAGTAGCAGCAAGACAAGTTCATTTGTGTGTCAGAATTGCACTGCTTTGTTTTTATTTGGCGTTTTAAGTGCAAATGGCCCGTCATCAGTGTAATAACATCTGGCGTATTTCAGGACAGACTCTTCAGCGCCTTGGCCTTTGTTGTAACAGCGTATCACAAAACTTGCATCTCCACAGTGGATGCTTGTGTTGAATCAAGATTCATGTTTTAGTTAAATTTGATCCGGTTTGTTTTGATCCTGTTGTCCTCAACATTCTGTTCACTGCATTTAGCCAACTCTCTTATCCAGAGCCACATGCATCAAGTACTTAAGTAGTCCACATCTGTTCTTCATACCAGTAAAGCTAGACTCAAATCAACATCAGCTTTTACTGCTAGCTAAGTTAAAAGGAAAAAAAGGCAGAGGTTAATACAAGTAAGGAAAAACAGTTAAGGGAGTAAGTACCTGAGTTTTTAAAAAATGTATATGAAAAATATATAAGAGATCCCCACCTACATCCTGTCATCATTGCCTGCAATATGTTGTCCTCACTTACGTCCTGTTATGCTCACTTGTTTCCTCACTTATGTCCTGTTATCCTCACCTATGTCCTGTCATTTCCTGTGTCCTATCATCCTCACCTATACAGTGTTGACATTGCCTGTGTCCTATCATCCTCACCTATACAGTATTGACATTGCCTGTGTCCTATCATCCTCACCTATACAGTGTTGACATTGCCTGTGTCCTATCATCCTCACCTATACAGTGTTGACATTGCCTGTGTCCTATCATCCTCACCTATTTCCTGTTGATATCAACAGTGTCCTGTTGTCACCATTTAGAATTTGTCATCGTCACCTGTATCTGGTTGTTATCCCCTAAGCCCTGTCCTCATCACCTACAGTATTGTGCAAAAGTCTTGCATATATCAGCTCACACATACACTCTAGTTCAGTTGAGCAGTGCAGTTTTTGCCCTTCAGGACTGTACAACTATACTGTCCTCTTCATGAGCACTGCATTAGCACCTTGTCCCTGTGCAGAAAGGGCTCATCATATTTAGGGTTATAAAGAGTATCAGGGCTTAAGACATCACTGGAGGAGATATTTCACAGTGATGGAGGAAGCAGAGCAGACTGCAGACTTTGCATATGGGGGCAATGAGACGTGCTAACGGCTCTGAGTTATTACCAACTGCTCTCCCCACCCGGGCCAAGCGGAGCGAGGAAGAGTCTTTTCTTTCTTCTATTTCGTAATGTTCATCTGAGCCGAAGAGGCTTTTAGTCTTCGTTTAGTCTGTTTAGTCTTTTAGTTTTAGGGTTTACTTCGCACTAAAATCAAATGTAAACATTGATTTCCACCCCTCTTCTCAAATATAATGGACCAGCTGAGGTGTCTGAAATTGACTTATTTGGTTTTAGCATCACAGCTAATGTAGCTAACACATAAATGCACTGCTGAGTCAACACATGCATCAAACTGCAGCTGCTTGATTTGTTTGGGCTCACACACTTTAGTCCAGTTTCAGCCTTGTAGCTCTAGCATAAACCTAAAGAAGCTTCAAACACTAAATATGGCCAGTTGACATTCAGATGAAGCAGAAATGATATGTTAATATATCTATGCATGTATACACCCTAAATTGTATTTTCAATCACTGGCCACTGTATGGGTTCCACCTACATTTCATGCCCAGTTAACCTTGTTTTTCTTTATTTTGTTTATTTGGTTTTCACAATTTTTCATTTAATTGCAATAATTAATAGCAAAAACAAAACATATGTTAATTTAATTATGGAAGGAAAGTGTATGATCAACATTACTGACCTAGCTATTTAGTTGTATTTAAGAACAGTTTAGTGTGTATGCTGCTGGTGACAAGTGTCCATTGGCCTGATAATATAGCAAATGCATGCAAATGTGTGATTAGCTGTGTTTAGCAGTGCTGTGTTCTATTGACTCTATTCATGCACTTCTTGAGGTCACATTATTTTGACATTTTAGGATCCAGAGCCGCTCCCATATCTTCGCCACCAAGATCCATACACCTTTAACATCAACCTCTTCGTCTCAGTCAGAGGTATGTGTTTTTAACAAGGGTCTGTTCATCTCTGTTGAGCGGGAGAAGCTGTTGGAAACAAGCATCCACTGACCCCTGATATTCAGCCTAGACATATTTGGTGTCTTACTTGTCTAATACTTGCTAACAGACACTAGAAATCATTAGTCACTCCAAACCATATCCACAAAGAAGAGCTTTATTTGCAAAAATGATTTTGGTGACTAGAGACGTTTTAGCTGTATTAGGATCTGGTTATTTTTTCCTCAAATTTTATGCCTAGTTTAGTAATCTCCAAGGGTGTGTCCAAAAGATTTAGTTCATAGTGCGCACTGCTGTGGGTCAGTGCTGTCCTAAATGGAACACTAACGTTTTGCACTTCGTGGAAGTGACGGACTAACATTTGCTCGCGATTCTCTAGCCGCCAAAATATCTGCCCGTTTTACCGCAGTGTACATCAGTAAAATCATTTTATTAACATTACTTACATTTATACGAACCAGCTGCCTCTGCTTGGGCTTGTATTTCACTGTTTGTCGACATTATCCAACACGTTGAAAGTCCCGCCCCCTCCGATACGTGGTCAAAATGGCACCCATTTAGTGCACATAGTCCTTCGTTCCGCACTGCGTTTCCTGGCCGATTTCAGTGCAGCATCTGGGTACTTTCAGTGCAAAACCAGTTTTAGCTTGGTTTTCAGTGTGAGCACACTGCGCACTAAAATTGTGCACTAAAAGTTCGCAAGTCCGCAATTTCACCCACTAGCTAAGACAGCCCCTATATGAATAGTGCCATAAACAGATTTGACTACATAATTTATTTTCAAAACAAATTGGAAAAATATTGTTTTTGAAACTGTAAATGTATAGTAATATAAATGAGTTTTTCATACTTTTTTAACTTAATAATGTCAGCGATAAAAGATATGAGACTTTATTCCAAACATTCTGAAGCTCAGTTCAAACAAGACTAGCTAAGTCTTTGTGTTAGCATACATTAGCTAAACATTTTTACCAATCAATTACAGCCGGTGACCTCCATATTTCAGATATTCTAGTTTATCCAATGTGCATGGATGAGTTTTTGGGGTAGGGCTTTGGAGGGCCCACTGGAGGGAGAGGCTCTGTTCATTTCAATGGCTCTCAGTGGTATCTATGGCTAAAACTGATGACGCAGTAAAGTGTGCATCTCATACAATAAGCAATGTACCCTCTTACCCTCCACCAGGGGAAGGGATGAGCAAGGCAAACATCATTTGCAAGTCCAACTTTAAGGTAAGTGGCTGATTTGCATTTTCCATCATGAGTCTGATTGGGCTCTAGCCAACTCCCCTATATGTACAAAGATGTTTTCTTTGTCGGTTTGCTGTAGGTTATATTGTGGTGATCTTATAGAAACAAAATATTTATTTTGACGAATGTAATATTTCACAATACTAGTGACAAAAGGCTGCCCAAAAGAGAGGAACATTCGAAATAAGACTCAGTTTAACATCAATATGAGATTTTGACCATTTTTCGTACACTTCCTAAATTCAGCTCCTGTGGAAAGGGTTTCCTCTAATCTCAGCCAGATCCCAATTTTCCATCTTAACATGCTTTTTCTTTTCTCCCACTGCTCTGATCTTTATTTGTGTTTAATCATCAGGTCTTCATATATAACTATAGTTGTTTTATAAATGATCCTGTACAACATCTGAGTTTTGTGATCTATAAGGCTGTTAAAGAAGGAAGCTGAGAAGCTGGTGAGAATAGCAAAAGAATCTTAAGTTGACTTTTCCATCCTTATTTCTTGTAAATGAGGGATTTTGGAGAAACAAGTCAGACGTCAGTAATCTCTAAATCATTTCTAAAGAGACAAAAAGACTGTTGTGAGCAGCAAAATCTTCCTCTGGGTGAGCATCTTATCCCCTTGTTGTGATGTAGTACTCTTTAGCACTTAGAGCTCAAAGAGCCTCAACAAGAGTTTTTTAATGACAGTTTAGAATATCCTGATTATTTAAAACCTACCCTTTTATACCAAGAACAATACAGTGTTGGAGCTCCTTTAAGCTGCTTGAACCTGGATTCACGTCCTCGAGTCTGGTCCATTCCCCGAGGTAGCTCACGGTCGAGGGGGGCTAGCCCTCACGACCGT
>JBBPDC010189169.1:0-15106 GCA_037974485.1 Hemigrammopetersius urotaenia
TAGATATAGATATAGATATATATATAGATATAGATATAGATATAGATAGAAATTATTGATATTATAGATATTATAATTATAGATATAATTATAGTTATATAAAACCTTGATTGCGTATGTTTGCATACATGAGTAGACTGTGTATGAGTGTGTGTGTGTGTGTGTGTGTGTGTGTGCGCGCGCAGTATATGCTGCTCAGTCTCAGTGGCAGTGACAGCAGCAGTGCAGTGCAGATTTGCTGAATTTGCACGTCTCTCTGCTCTCGGGATCGCCCAGCCGTGGGATGAGCTGTCATTGCTGGGCTTCAGGCTGATGGCACAACCCCCACTTACCATTCGAGACTGTTCCTTTAACTCCTCTCTCCCCTTTTCTCTTCTTCTTTCTTCTCTTCTCTTCTTTTCTCTTCTCCTTTCTTCTCTTCTCCTCTCTTCTCTTTTCCTCTCCTCTCCTTTCTTCTCTTCTCCCCTCTTCTCTTCTCTTTTCCTCTCCTCTCCTTTCTTCTCTTCTCCCTTCTTCTTCTCACTTCTCTCTTCCCTTTCCTTCTCTTGTAATTAGGAAAATAATTAACCGATTTGTCGTCATTACATGAGAGTCAGCTATGCGTGCCTAATTTATGGAACAGGTCTTCCCTGTGTGTTGAAACCCCCTGTTTTGTCCTCATCACTTTTTGTCAGCAGTACCTCAGAATGTCCAGTATTGTCCTTCTTCTCTTATATCACAATGACACAGACCCAGGCACAGACCCAGGTTTAGACTAAAGCGTATAGGTTTCTTTTTCATTACATTACATTCATTTGGCAGATGCTTTTATCCAAAGCGACTTACAACATGACGGAATATTCAAGTTGCAGGACAATGTGAGAACCAGAGGAGAGTTCTAAGCGTAGGAGTAGTGGATGAAGAGAGGAGATGCTCTCTGAACAGATGAATCTTCAGTAAAGATATCCCTCGATGGCAGAGCGAGTAGGAATATAATGCTGAGTGATAGGATCAAGTTGCAGACACAGATATCAGTCTGTATTCAAGAGTTAGGGATTTCCAGAAGTGATTTATGCAGTAAAATCCAGGACCAGGTTTAATACATGTCTAGGAGACCTATAGCCAGGGATTGACATAAGCGGTATGCAAGCAAGAATTGGCGTATGTGGTATGCAGTGGTGTAAAGTATTTGAGTAAAAGGACTTCGTTACTGTACTTAAGTATTTTTTTGGCTACTTTGTACTTATACTGAGTATCAAAAATATACAGTAAGCATCTTTATCTGCCATGGCTAATTTCTTGGGCGGAAGAGGCGATATCGCCATCTGCAGGGTGCTGAAGTTACTGAATGCTATTTACCTATATGTGCTATTTTTAAATATTTAGGTGTTCAATTTCATTTCTATATTAGGAAATAAAACCTCATGAATAAACAGTTTCTTGTTTTTCACATTTCTTGGTGTTCTTTGAACCTACATTCAGTACGAGTAAAATAGTTCTTTTAAAAACGGATACTTTAAGACTTTTTCTCAAGTCATATTGGAATTGGTGACTTGTAAGTTATAATGGAGTCATTTTTACAGTAAGGTATCTGTACTTTTTCTCAAGTGTGGTTTTCAGGTACTCTTTACACCTCTGGTGGTTCGACAAATGCGCACCAGTTTCCAGTCTTCACTTAATTTGAGTAACATTATACTGGAACTCCAAGTACCACGACTCAGGAAAGGAAAAGAAAAATAATAATGACGTTCCTTAAAAAGAAAAATAATAATATTGTTCCTGCTGGTCGGCGGAGCCTCGCTTCTGCACCAATCAAATTTCAGATAGAGCAGATCTGTCTTAGCGCTTCTGTAGAACCGCCCCTTTAACTTCAAGGCCCGCCTGATGCGAGACCCGTTCTCCAGTCCAAAGAGGAGTTATCTGCCCCTGTTCCACGGATCCGAACGAGACGCTTTTTCTCACTCGACAGCCACGAAAATAAGTACAGAATCAGGCTAAACTAGGAAACCTGCCCCGAGTGGCTCTGTCAGCCTGCCTTCCTCATTTTGACCAGTTAGTGGCGAGAAAGCAGACACACACATCATACTAGAATGTTGATTTAATTTTTTTGGTGTCAAATAATCCCGTGGGTGACTAGACCTGTAATTTAGGTTAAAAGTCAGTTTGCACGTTCAGCACCATTTGGCACTGTTCAAAAGTGAAGTTTAAAGAAAATCTATATATACGCATGCGCGACCGGGGGACCGACTGGGGGCTGGGGGGTAAGGTGAAAAATATTGAATTTTGGTTGCGTACCAATTAATTAATGTAGGTACTCATTAGAGTACTACAGCAAAAATATTATGTCAAACCCTGTCTATAGCATTAGATATCATTGGAGTTTATAAATTGTCTGTAAAATACTGCAGGAGCAGCCTCGCGCTCATTTCAATTTATAAACATTTTAACCGAAGCCTAACGCACCCAGAGCTAACGGATAGAGGTACAGCACAAGACCAGAGGGAGTTCTCACAATTATTCTTCCAAAATTCATGTCCTGAGACATTCATCTATCCCAGAAGCATTGATTACAGAGCTGATAATCAGTTCAACCTCATGGTTATAGTGAAAAAGGCAACTTTTGGAGTAAATCATGAATTTAACGTGCTAAACTAGCTAAGGTTATCCTTAAAGAGTAGTGAGGTAGTTTAAAAATAACGTGGAATTATATTTTTGTTGTTTGGGCATTTAGAACTATTTTTTGTGGTAACTGGCTAATCTAAGTTAATAGCTAGTTAAGCTAGGCTTGCATTCGCTTAAACAAGCATATGCATTTCCAAAACCAGTACTTGTACGCGTATATATATGCCGTGAGTCATACTTTTTAGTCGGTGGCATTTTAACGTGGGCTTAATTTTCGTTGTGCTACGTCTGTGTCTGCCTACTCATTTGCAACTAAACGCAACTCATATCCTAAGTTCATTATTTTATTTTCGAGTAAAAAATGAGAATTGAGCCTGACAAACTGGAATTCCTCTGCGATTTTTTGAGATACTCAGTATTCAGTATTTTGTTATCCTGTTACTTTATTGTTTCGAACCCACGTGCTGTTTTGAATGTTTAGGTTACAGATATTCAGATTCTTCAGGATCGCAGGATCTTTAAATGTCTTCCAAAATGCAGATAAGGAAAATGCCTTTCAAAATGTTTACCTCTTTTGTTCCTATTGTGTTGGCTTGCTATTGTTTTTTATTCTCTCTCTCTCTCTCTCTCTCTCTCTCTCTCTCTCTCTCTCTCTCTCTCAGTATGAGTACTTCAATGCAGTTTTGATAAATGAAGTGGATGAGGATGGAAACAGTGTGGAGTTAGGTGGAGAGTTCATCCTGGAGCCAAATGACCACTTCAGCAACCTGTCCGTCAACCTCAGCCTCAGTGTGGTCCAGGTCCCCACCAACATGTACAATAAAGGTAAGCAGAAAAGCATGCCTGAAGATATGCATTTTCCAAAGTTTTTAAGGAATAGGGGTAAACTAGACTTAGGATTTTATCTTGTAGGATTTTATTTATTTACCATTTGAGTCTGCCCAATATGTTGTGTGATCATTTCGTAATGAATGGACCAGTAGAAATGTTCTGTTGTTACTTCTGTTATCATTCATTAATGCTCCTGTCTACTCATTTTCATAATTGTATTATATTTGAAGTATCTATAGCTTTTGTGACGAATTTACTGTGAACTAGTGGAATAAGGTTTATGATGGTCTTTTGAGAGATTTTTAAAGGATTTTTTCTGCCGTTATCTGTCGGAATTGAGTAGTGCAAGGCCAAATGTATGTGTGTGATGTCAGACATGCCAAATAATTAATTACTTATCAGAAGAAGAGATATGTTTACTTCATCTACACAGGGAGAAGATAGCAGCTTCGATTTTGGCACATTTGACTATTATTAAATGATACTAAAGTATACATATTTTGAATACATCAAAGGTTAATATTATTAATAAATGTTATATACCTGTGTGTGAGATTCTAATTAGGTATTATTGTTTTCTGTAAGTGTTTACACCCATGCTATACCCATTCGGCATATAAGTATGTCCTCGTGTCCTAACAAGGGACAAAAACAAACGGGTGTGTGTATGTGATGGTTAAGGACTGGAACCTTAGGCCCCTCATGCTCCACTGATGCGGAGATGATTAGCTTAGTGTCAGCGCCTCTCCATGGGTCAATAACCACCTGGAGACTAAACCCTACAGTCGGCCAGAGTGTGGCCGTGTTTGTAGTCAGTGCTGCCCGTTCTTCTGTGCCTCTGTGGTTTGTCTCTGTCTGTGTGTGTGTAGCAGCCTGTTATTGTGTGGGGTTGAAGTGGCGAGTGCAGCACTAGACTCCATTAAAGGGAATAAAAGGAATTAATTGATTTAGTGTGTGTTCTCTTTGTCTGCCACTGAAAGAGTGAAATTAAGGTCAAAGGTCAAATCTGTCTCAGGCTTTACTACTAATGATGACATTAACACATTTGTTTTCCTTCCTTCCTTCCTTCCTTCCTTCCTTCCTTCCTTCCTTCCTTCCTTCCTTCCTTCCTTCCTTCCTTCCTTCCTTCTTTCTTTCTTTCTTTCTTTCATTCAACACTCTCCATCCCCCAACCCCCCCAGATCCTGATATAGTAAATGGAGTGTATTGGTCAGAGGCTTTAAATAAAGTCTTTGTGGATAATTTTGAAAGGGACCCCTCACTTATTTGGCAGTATTTTGGAAGTGCCAAAGGTTTCTTTCGACAGTACCCAGGTAAGCATATCTCTCTCTTTCTCTCTCATGTTTAAGTGTTGTAATTTTCCAGCCCATTAGAGAAAATTCTAAATATAAGGTCAACCATGAATTTTCTTTGAAATGAAAATCTGTAGGTAGAAGTATTTTCTACCGGTCCATTGAATGTTTGGTGTAGAAGTGATCTGTTTGTCACTTTTTTTCTTCCAACTGTGGATACATGATAGACAAACATAGATATTTAGTAGCAGTGGGAGAAGAAAATTAAATATGGAGATATTGTAATATGGGGATAGATGTTTTTGTCATTTTTATTTTTATTTAGATTATGCTGATATATATTAATATATTACTATTTTCAGTGTGTCAGTGTGACATTTATGAACATTGTTTTTATCATAGTGTGCAGAAAATAAATAAAAATCCATGTAAGGAAAGAAATGAGGTTACAGTCTGTGGTCTACTCTATTGCAGGTGTGAAATGGCATCCAGATGAACATGGGGTCATCTCGTTTGACTGCCGCAACAGGAAATGGTAGGAATTTTCTATCCTGTGTATCAAAGCATACAGCTTCCCATGATTTTCTCAGAAGCTGGCAGAATAAAAGTGCATATTGCTCATTTTAGCAGACGCATGGTTATTGTTCCCAAGTTACTTGTTATTGAAGTACTGAAAAGCAGCCTCAGCAGTGGATTAGCCATCGCTGTTGTGTGGTTGTGTGGTCTCATTCTGACATCTCCCATTTCACGATTTTGTGAAACAGTCCAGTTCTTTCATCTGTTTATTGAGGACATTCTGATGTTCAATGTACTTGTACTGGACTGATACTTTAAAATAATAGGTCATATAATATTGCCAGTAACCATATGTAGCCTAACATTCACATAAAAAGGCATCCAGGAAAATACACTATGACTATTACACTATTATCATTCATTCTTTTTAAATAAATGTAATGTTCTTACAATTGTACTGAAAGTAATATTTAATCATTAATCAGGAGTTTACCTGCTATGTAGCTGGTTATGAAGCAGTTTAAAGTGACTTATTTTCAAACGTAATAATTTATAAATTGCAGTGAGAGAGTAAGAGGTACCTTTCCAGCTTTAGTGTTTGTTTCTAAGTATGTATGTATTTATTTATTGGAGGTAGCAGAGCTGGTATGATGAATAAATGAATGCATTTGAGACAGAAGTCCCCTGTTATTCCAGTACCAACATTCATTTAAACAATGCTAAGAAAATGAATCTATACTTTTACTTGGTATTTTGTATTTATTTAAGATTGAAGTCTTTAAAATATTGTAGAACTGAAATGCTGACTGTTACACAAAATAATATTTTTGTTGCTTGGAACATTATTTCACAGACAATTTGACAGGTTATTTTAAACATTAAAGTAGATACTGTAGTTTTTTCACATACAGGCACTTTTGCAAATTTAATCTGATAAAAAAATTTAATTTCTCATCTTTGATCAAATAGCACAAACTACAAATGAAGTCCGAGTAATTTCTTTGTTAGTGTGACTAATTAAATGTGGTGCATTGTTCAAATTTATATTTGCATCTTTTCTTTTATAGGTATATTCAGGCAGCCACTTCTCCAAAAGATGTGGTGATTCTGGTTGACGTTAGCGGCAGCATGAAAGGTCTGCGTCTGACCATTGCCAGACAGACTGTTTCCTCCATACTGGACACACTGGGAGATGACGACTTTTTCAACATCATCGCTGTGGGTAACGCAAAGGATAATTAGTCAGTTCCAGATTTTTTGACTTATTATTTTATATGGTCAGACATATGGATTTTACACAACATGGATTTTGTATCCTTTACAAAACAAGTCACAGGCAGATTATGAATTAAGTCAATCAAATTAAATAAATATGGGCAAAAGTAAAGCTGCTTGCAGAATAAATCCTAATATAGACAACTTTTTATTTGGGTCTTAATTAGTGCCTTTAAGCAAAAGGTTGACTGAGAAAACAGAACTGAAAAAGTGGATATTGACTGTATTCCATTTTAATATATAACTGCATCCATGAAAATCAGATGAAGATTAGCAGTATGACACATGTACATCATACCAGAAATGGTATTGATAAATGTGTGGTGAGTGAAATAAGTAGATTTTGAAAAGTCCTAAATTGCCGTAAAATCTCAGAGGTGATAAGGTGAAGAGATGACTACTTCTTTCATAAGAAAAACTGTAATCGTTTTCTGTTTTTTTCTGCAGTATAATCAGGAGATTCATTATGTGGAGCCGTGTCTGAACGGTACACTGGTCCAGGCGGACAGAACCAATAAAGACGTGAGTCTCTCTCTCTCTCTCTTTCCACTGTCTCAGTTTTTCTGCCTCTCTTCTCTTTCACGCTTTCTCCCTAGTCTAATAATAAACAGTAATAGCAAATAAATGCTAACAGCAGAGACGAGCTTAAAAGCAGGTTAAAGAACTTTTTATGTTTTCCTTTCTGTGTCAGCATTTCCGAGAGCATCTGGACAAGCTTTTTGCAAAAGGCATCGGCCTGCTGGGGGAGGCTCTAACTGAGGCTTTCACCATTCTTAATGAGGTGACCATGCACTCTAATTCACTGTTTTAAAGTGATACATACTCACTTAATCCACACACTGGAGATTACTTTCTACATAAACATTAAGCTTAAACATCAATTTTATTAAACAAAAAATAATTTAATCAAACATCAATTTTGTGCTTGAAAACTGTACATTTTCTAACTGGAGATGCAAAATAATACTACTGCTACTACAACTACTACGGATGATAATACAGTAATAACAAAACAAAATTAGGGTATTATTTATAAACAGCACAATCTGATAAAATACAGATGGTTATATTACAATGTAAAGATGATTTGAAAGTAAAATTCAGGCAAAAAAAACTGGTTACAGTTATATTAAAGTGTTAGCCATTGGGCCAAATTGAGATTATTTTGTGCAGTTAAAAAGAAAAATGTACAACGCCTTTAAAGATGAATAATGTATTGATTTCACAATATAGATAGAATAGAGTAAGAAACAATGTATTAAAGCAAATTTGAGAACTTTTTTTTTTCTTCCCATTTTTATGGTAGGGCTAATATCTGTCTCTCAAAGCAGCCCGTTTTTTTCGTCTGCACTTTGAGATGCAGTAGCTGATGATCCATTAGGTATTAGTGTCACTGTTGCACCTGTAATTAAGGCATTAGATAGTTTGAATAAAAAATGAACCCCAGATCCGAAATTTGACAGTATTTTAGATTTTGTTGCAGTGTGTGTGTATGTGTGTGTGTGTGTTTGCGCATGGGTGTAATGCTCCACTGGCGTCCCATTTGCACCCCTCTCTCTGCGACACCTCTATCCCATACTGTGATTAATAGCAGTAATTAAAAACACTGATTAACAGGCAGAGTGGAGAGAGCGCACAATGGAGAGGAGATAGTGGTCACTCACTTTCTTTATCTCTCTTTTTTCAGGACAGGAAGGCGAGAGGGAGGGGGGAGAGAGAGTGTAGTGGAGAAGAAAGGAGGGCTGTAGATGGGGGGAAGGGTAGGAGAGGTGCACTAGCGAGAGAATAAGAGCAGGAAAAGAGAAAGTAACAGAAATGAAGGAAGGCAAGTGGGATTGGGGAAGGAGAGATAGAGCAAGAAGAACAGAGGAGAAGAAAGGGAAGGAGAATAGGAGACAGAGAAAATGAGAAGTGATGAGAGTACTGTGTCTGTATTTGTCAACTTTGTTTAAAGAATATAATACATTTGGTAATTAACAAGGCCAGTGGTTTAACAAATTGAATGGGCAAATCTGTATGTGTGTATGTATATCTGTGTCTGTGTATGTGTGTGTGTGTGTGTGTGTGTTTGTGTGTCAGAGTGCAAAAGTCAGAAGAGACTTTTCCACTGACTTCATGTGACACAGTGTTAAACTTTTCTGAAATAATTATTTCCATTTATTCATTTAGCAGGAAAATGTTTAATTTTTATAAAATCAAGAAAAAAATGCTGCAGAAGTTTAGTAACTATTTGACAAATTAATTCATACCAGAATAACAAATTTGTGCACATACAGAAGAACGGAAAAACTCCTTAAGTACAAGAAATTCATAGTTAAAATGTGCTTGTTCTTGCTGGGCTTGGGTTAATATTATGTATTAATGTTTTCATGTTTCTCAGTGTTTTTCTGTACTATAGACTTTGTGTGTGTGTGTATGTGTGTGTGTGTGTGTGTGTGAGAGAGAGAGAGAAAGAGAGAGAGAGAGAGAAATGGATTTTATGATTAAAAAACATGCAGTTATAAACAGAAAATTTGGTGAGGAAATCATTCTGAAAATAGTTCACACTTTTCCTGCTGTGCTAAGTTCATATAAAAGAAATTATGTAGAACTTCCACAATAAAAAAAGCATTCGACACAATTAAAAGACTTTAACAAAAATTGATTTTCTCACTGTTCGTAAATTATACACAGTTCCATCAAATTACATTTCATCAGCAGTACCAAAGAACAAAAATACATAGCTCAGCTGAGGGACGACAGCATGAAATTGCATTTTATGGCCTTTACTTCTTCACAGGAAGAAGACAAAGAGATAAAGGAATTGGGTTCGTTAGGCATTAGTGGCAATAAAGTTTGCATTTTTCATTTATCCAGTGCGACTCAAAGACAGAGCAGGTAATAAAGAAACTCTGCAGTATTACTGTGTGATGACTTTGGACCTGCATTAAATGGCTTATTTCATAGGAAACAATTTTTCTTGTGTTAAAAAAGAACAACAACACCCCAAAATAGTAAAAAAATAAAACATAAGAGCCTGATTTTATAGTATGTAAAGAGTGCTGAAATATCCAAACATGCCGTTTGCTTCATAGTTCATAGAACCCATATATGGAATGTGTTTTTGTAACGTCAACAGAACACATTTACACATCTTCACCTCAGCCTACAGCAATTTTGTACCTCCCGTACATGCTGAAATCCTTAACAACGGGAACAAAAGACTGTTTAGTTCTAAGGGATGAAGAGCAGATGGTCATTTTAAAATAAATGGCGGCAAATGTCAGAAGTGGGCCTCAGAGAAAAAGGAAAATACAAGGAAAAATGCAGGATAGGGCCCCTTTTGTAAGAAGCAAAAAAGCTTTAGGAGCAACCACGAGCTTTATCATGAAAGCAGCCATTTTTGTTAATGTATGCTTTTTTGGCATCGGTTTCTCTTTTATTCAGATATGATAAGGCTTTGTGCTTTGTCACCCAAATCTGACGTAGATGGAAATTTGTAACTGTTACATACTGAAAATATTGTCCCTCTGCTGTTCTTGTGTTGTCTTGTGTATATAGATAAATGTATGCATTTGAGAGAGAGAGATCGAGAGAAAGAGAGGTTTTCAGTGTGTGTCGTTGTTCAGATCACGTTGTTCAGACCACTTCTCATGGGTCAATAAGCCAGTTAATTACTGTAATGGATCTTAATCCATCAGATTAATGATCATTCCTGCCAGTCTGAGCACAGACACACATGTGGAGGAAGTTTCAGCCACAGGCAAGATTACAGCTTCTTTACCAAACATACACTACAGCATCAGGACAGTCGAGTTCATGGACTTAACATTACAATACTTTTGGGACAGTCAGACAATAATGAGCTACCGCAGGGCTTATTAATAACATGCGCTAGCCTACTAGTTGCTTATGTAGTATTTCAGAGCATTTCAACTTTAAACTTTCCTGAATTCACACTGATGTCAGTTTTAAATTGAAATACATTTTAAGTACTAGCTTTTATCAAATCAAAATCTTTGCATTTGTGATTTTCATTGTCTGAGTTTATGTGGCTGTATCGTGTATGTGTGCATGTATGTGTCTCTGTGTGTGTAGTTTAACCAGGAAGGCCGCGGGAGTGTGTGCAGTCGGGCCATTATGCTGGTAACAGATGGAGCAACTGAAATGTATGACGATGTTTTTGAAAAGTATAACTGGCCTGAACGAAAGGTGGGTTCTTCGTTCACAAACGCAATCAAACTGTCAAAAACACCTTACACAGCAGATCGTAAGGTCATTTTTGTTGTTCTGTGATATCAAGGAACATTTTCATGCCTCTGCCAAATTGCTGTGTCTGGGGATATAATGGGGATATTTAGGTTATTTTGGACATTTTAGTTGTACAAGGCTGTTTTATTTATGTTCCTTTCATTCTGAAAAAATGACGTGTGTTTGCAGTGCAATTTTCACAACTGTGCCTAGGAGGCTTCACTGATGTGTTGTAATTGCTGACGCCACCCTCAGGTTTCACATGCCCCTAAGGTCGCAGAGCGAAATATGTTTTTTTAAAAACATGTTCTCAGATTCAGTCACCCAAAAGTGCAACTAGATCATTTTTCTAGAACTGATTTGTCAGCTCACGCCTTTTATGCTGTCTTCACCAATGCTTCCTTTTTTCTTTTGATTTATTTTTTATTTGTGCACATATGCACACCACACTTTACTTATGTATGTTTGTTTACACATGTATATTACCAGACCATTGCTTTAGTACACAACTTAAACAAAAAATGTGAACAAGTCAAATATGTAAAGCAAACCATCTTGTGAATAGCTGTCAAAATCACAAAATTAGTAAACTACATATTTTCAATGGAATAATAGAGACCCAAGTGTTTTGATTGTGTTTCATACTTGAACAGGGCACACTCACATTATGTGTCCCTGACTCTGATCATGTCCTGGTCACTGGGGGGTGAAATACATGTGTGTGTGTGTGTGTGTGTGCGCGCCTGTGTTTTTTTGAGTGTGTGTGTGTGTGTGCTCGGAATGATGCATGCGTTTGAACATTGCACTGCTGCTGTGCTGTAACTGCTTGGAATGAGCTGAAATCAAAAACCATTTATACTGGACGGACAGGGGCAATGTAGTGGGAAATAGAGGGAGCAGAATGGAGGGAGAGAGAGAAGGAGGGAGAGAAGTAGAGAATAAATGAGAATGGGGAAAAGGAAGACGGAGACATAAACCATAAGAGAATGTGGTGATTTGGAGGGTTTAATAATTGGCAAAAACACAGAAGGAAAGAAATAGAAGAAAATACACAGAGAAGGAGAAACCTATAGAAGACGTGCTCTGATATTCTAATGTGAATAACAGTTTTGTGTTTTCTCTCCACCTAGGTGCGCATATTCCCTTATCTGATCGGACGAGAGTCAGCCTTTGCCGATAATCTGAAGTGGATGGCCTGTGCTAATAAAGGTTTGCTGTACTGCACTGACGCAACACATAAACATTTAACTTGCTCACCTCCTTTAACATATAATCATTTAAGGGGGCAATATCCTACATTTCCTTTGCCTGTAATTTACTTATGATGGTCAAAAATATAAATAATTTCTACATGACCATAATCCAACCTCTTCTGATTCCATAGAATTGAACAGACTCTTTATACAGACTGGTATACATACATTGCCTGCCTGGTTTCATGCCTTATTTTAAATACATTTTGGGCTGAAATACTCTTTGCAACTTAAGTGTGGAGCTCGTGTAGAATAGGCTGATATATCTCAGTGTGCTGGTTTTTGTGACATACTGGATAGGGCTGGGCGAATCGAAAAGTAATCGAAATCGACATTAAGATCAAATCGATCTATAATCGATCAAATTTTTCCAGGTCAATTATTTTGATTACTTTCCCTTTTAAAAACACTACCGTGTGTGGAGTCACGTGACCCCGCTCCATTACATTACGTTATTCCGCCGACATGTCGAGCATGGAGAGCTCAAACACTGAGACAACTGAGCAACTTGTCAGTGAACTATGAGTGCAAAAAAATAAATGAATAATTAAATAAAATAATCGTTCATTAATCAAAATCGAGTTAAAATGTTCAATTAATCGAGATTTAGATTTTAGGCCAAATTTCCCAGCCCTAATACTGGAGATAGAGAGAGATATATAAATAGAGAGATGGATAGATAGAAAGATTACACTATAAGACATCACATGAACATTTATTTTTTAACAAGAGATGTGAGTGCATTGTTTCCATTAATGAACATTATGGATTAAGGTACAAAATTTATTAAATATTTATATACCAAATTAAACTTATTTAAAGAATGCAGGAAACATATTTGCTCCTGAGCTGTGCACTGTAAGTGCTGCATGTTCTCTGAGCCTCCCCTGCTGTGTCACAGATTTGAACGTTTATAGGCTACTGAATTGGTGCGACACTGCGGCAGGACTGACATGCAGGGATCAAGGGTCAAGTGAGCCTAAATCACTCTTCCTGTCAGCTTTGGTCCCCTGGCTGCTATGCTGATCACTCCCATGTGCGTCTGTCATGGATGGCTGGATAAGGAGAATAGCACACGCTCTCACAACCACACTCGCTACCTGACGCCTCCGTAATTTTATCTATAGCACAGAGCTAAATAAGTTAAATATTAATGAGGAATTTACAGTGTAAAGTTTATTTCTGTAACAGTGTTTTAAGGTTTTATGCAGTTTGGTGTGTGTTTGGCTGTGTGGCTGTGGATGTATATTTTTTGTGCACGAGTGTTTGTGGGTACATTGTTTGAATATATATCTCATGTCTTGTACATGCCCTGTGTATACATATGTATGTGTGTGTGTGTGCAGGTTATTTCAGTCAGATATCCACACTGGCTGATGTTCAGGAGAATGTGATGAGATACCTACATGTGATGAGCCGACCAAAAGTCATCGACCATGAACACGATACAGTGTGGACGGAAGCTTATGTGGACACTGCAGTGAGTAGTCTGTGTGTATAGGTGCACCTTGTCTATGTGTTTCTACCATTACAGCACAACATTTCGTCACTCTTTGTACTGTATAACTGTGTAAATAGCACATTGTACAGTATGTAAATTGTGTTTGTACATTTGCGTTGGCATGTGATAAAACCTGTTTGTTAGTGATCCCGAATATTGTCGCTGTCATATTAAAATCTATTTTTTTTTCTTTTTTGCACTATTGAAAACTACTTCTGTCTGTTCTTTATTTTTTAAATTTGATTTGTATTAATCAAAATGAAATTTATGGTCCAAAATTAAATCTAGTATAAAGACAATATTGCTATATCAACATTAAAGTAAAAAAAAAAAGTACGACAACGATAATATAGTACAATGCGCATGTCTATGATGTGTTTATAATTTATATATTAATGCGTGTATACAGTTTTTTTTGTGTTATTTGAATGGTGTGTGTGTATAATCTGTGTGTGGAACCATCAGTCTCTTCACCTCCGCCTCTCTCCGTGTAAATGATTGCACATTAGTAGCTTCATTAGCTCTGATGTTCACTCCCCTCCATCTGACACGCAGCACGACTCACTGCTGCGCTGTAGATGAAAGAAAAGCCGAAAAAAAACGCTTGTTTGCTGTATACCTGATGCCACTTTACTTAAAAATGACATTTTGCTTTTTACTCTCCGTAGCTCTCTCAGGCTCATAAGGTAAAGCTTATCTTACATTTCAGGTTTTATTCTTCGCTCTCTGCCATAGACAATTTGCTGTCTTTTGTAAATATATCTTTAGTGTTTTCAGTAATACTTAACTAAGGTTTTTGCAGATAAAATAAACAGATTCTAGTATATCGGTTGAGTTTTAGGAAGCTGTAAAGAAAATAAACAAAAATAGGTGCTCAGAGTGATGAATACATAATTAAATGAATTTATAGAATAGAGTAATAATAAATTCAGCATACACAATCAATTCATAACAAAATGGATTCTCAGAATTAAATTCTGAATATAGTTCTAATGCATATCAATATTTATATTTGAATAATTTTCTTTTAAAATGAAGTTTCAAATTAAAAAATGGTAGTTTTTAAGACTTAAAAGACTTACATTTTAATTAGAATACCCTCATGGATACTACATGGTTTTTAATGGTCCAGTTGTACCCTAAATGACTTTTACAGGTACAGTACTTTGACTTTCCCAGAGGAAAGAGCATATTTGTATGTAATGATATGATAAATAGGCTGTTTTCAAGGCAGGGTGTATGAAGTCAGAGCAGCTTAAAAAATATAACTGCAGTGGAACAGGGTTCAGTTCAGTCTTCCCTAACTAAACACTTACCCTTAAAGGTTCTTGTGTAAACTACGGATAAAAGCATATCATATTGCAATACATTTTTGCAATATGATATGTATCTACTTTATAAGATAAACTTACAGTACAGTGTTCATTTACAGTAGACAGGTAGAGTGAAGGGGCTTCAACCTGCTTAGTGTAAGGAATGCTGAAACTCAAGCTGTCCTACAGCTGATAAAGCTCATCATATATATATACACACTCACATACACACACACACACACACACACACACACACACACACACACACACACACACACACACACACACACACAC
>JBBPDC010189180.1:0-15103 GCA_037974485.1 Hemigrammopetersius urotaenia
TGAAAATATCTAAAAAGAGCCACTTGACAATAATGATGATCAGGGTTATACATAGGCTGTTTAGATATTTGGGCCCAAGGGCCAACAAGTTATGTGTTAAAAGTGCGTCACATACATTCGGGGGCAAGGAAAAAAGTTCAGGCTCAGGAATTTTTTCCACTGTCAGCCCTGTAAATAATTAATTAATTTACTCGAAAAACAAATGACATTATTATGTGGATAATTAATTTTCGTTGCTTTTAGTAACTTCTGTACGTTACTTGGTTATTGCTATTAAGTTAATTCATAGTGAGTAATCAGAACCCAAAACCTGCTTTTTATGGGTGATGCAGAGTAATGGGTAAAGCACAGCTTTTTCAAAGTATAACCCTCCCTAGTTGCATAATTATATTTTTGTTATTTGTTGATGCTGAATTAAGGTGGAGCACAAACATGTGAGTATTTCTGGATGATCTCAGCACTTGCATAATCACTGTTTTTCCTCCACATACTCTGAGGTCATACTTTCCTCTCCTCTTATTCATAATCCAAATTAAGTATGTGCTAATTTTGTGTGTGTGTGTGTGTGTGTGTGTGTGTGTTCAGGGAGCTTGCGGAGCTGCATAAGGCCAACGCCACAAAGGCCAGTGAAGCCCAAGAGCTGGCTCTGAGCCGGGAGGTGCAGGCCAAGGAGGAGCTCAGCCTGGCGCTGGACAAAGCCCAGGAGGAATCCCGCCTCCAGCAGGAGGCGCTGGCCAATCAGGTGAAGGCCCACCTGTTGTTCAAGACTGACTAAGCCTTTTGGCTAAAACTTATTTCTAAAAATCTGTTTTTTAAGGGCAATCCGTATTGACAGCATAACATAATCAAATGACTTATGTCCATGCAAATCTGAGAACATACAAGAGAAGAAGCAAGAAAGTGCTCAGCACAAGAAAACTGCTATCTCAGCAGGACAAGTACAGAATAGTCTCATTTTTCAATTCCAGTGCAAAAAGCAACAGAGAATTGACATTTTGATGTTTAAATAGAAAAAGTTTGTGATTGTTGTATTCCCAGGCTAATACAAACACACGAGCTCAGAAGGTGCTCTGATAACACTCTAACATAAAGATAAAACATGGGATACTCACTCATTTCATGGACTTTGGCCAGTGCACATTTAATATTGCTGCTTAAAGTACACAAATTCACTTTTAAGTAGCTTTATGCTCCAGCACCACCTAACAGTAGCTTATTTTCATTTTCACATGCTGACGTTTGAAGCCTATTATTTTCACACATGGACACTTAAATCTTATGAGACATTCAAACCGCAATAAAACAGCTAAAGCAAAAATGAAGTTTGTGTGTGACAGTGTGGTGGAAGGTGATTGTCAGCTGGATTTTTCTTCAACAACGGCTTGGTGTGTCCTGGGCCTTACATTAGCTGTGTTATTAGCTGTGTTATTAGCTCTGTTTAGCTCTGTGTTTAGCTCTGTTATTAGCGCTGTTATTAGCTGTGTTATTAGCTGTGTTATTAGCTGTGTTATTAGCTCTGTGTTTAGCTCTGTGTTTAGCTCTGTGTTTAGCTCTGTGTTTAGCTCTGTTATTAGCTGTGTTATTAGCTCTGTGTTTAGCTCTGTGTTTAGCTCTGTGTTATTAGCTGTGTTTAGCTCTGTGTTTAGCTCTGTTATTAGCGCTGTGTTTAGCTCTGTTATTAGCTGTGTTATTAGCTGCTCATTAACAGATTGTCCCTGTTGTGTGTGTGGTTTCAGGTGGCTGATTTAAGGCTGGCTCTGCAGAGAGCTGAACAGCAGCAGGCCAGGAAAGAGGATTACCTACGACAGGAGATCAGTGAACTTCAGCTGGTAACCGATACTGTCTTTTAATAGTAATATATTTTTTTTTATCCCCCTAAGAGGCCTCTGGTCATAAACGGTGTAATCACTGTACACCACAATAAACACAGGATTTCAACAAAATAGGCTTCAGGGGTGTTAACAGTGGTTCCAGATTCACAGTTAGCAATTTTGTTGCCCAGTAAGAGAACATCCCCAGCTAGGACAAATAGGTTACAGTTCAAAAATACCCTTGATCTAAGATATTGCCAGTAAAGAGAAGTTCTGATACACAATACAGACATTTCATATTTCATGTTAGTCCATATGTTAACATCTTAAAACGCAGGCTTGTTTTTCAGTTAGTGATCTAAAGCAGGGGTTCCCGACTCCTGCTCAGCGCAGTTTGGGGCTCAGACATACCTGGTCTAACTCACCTGTTAATTGCCAGGTTTAGTGAGTGTGTTTTAGGAGGAGAATTACAACACTATGCTGGGCACCAGCCTTCCAGGACCAGAGTTAGACAAAAAAATAAAAAGGTGTTTATTTGATTTTAAAGCTCCTTCCCTTTATAATATTTTACACCCATAAAGGCTAATACAAATGTATTATTCTGTAATGAATTCCCCAATTCTACAGAGGTTGCAGGAGGCAGAAACCAGGAACCAAGAGCTAAGTCACAGCGTTACCTCGGCAACCAGGCCCCTCCTCCGGCAGATTGAGAATCTCCAGGCTACTCTGGGAGCCCAGACGGCATCCTGGGAAAAACTGGAGAAGAACATCTCAGACCGCTTAGGTGAGAGAAGTGCAGTGGCACGGCCGCATTTATTATCAAAATTGCAATCAGAATCAGAAATCTTTATTGAGCCTAGAGGAAATTTTGTTTGTTTTGTCTACACAGGGACAATAGTGATATAAAAAAATATAAAGTCTAAATACATTTTTAAAATTCTGTAAGAAATACACTATGCTATATAAACAAATGCTGGAGTATTGCATGTGATTGCACATGGTAGACTACTCCACATAATAATGCGTATAATGATAATTATTTGAAAAAGCCAGTATGAAATAGAACTTGCTCAACAAAGTAGTGTTCATTCACTGTATTCCCTCTTCTCATACACTCTTCATTTTCTATGTACATTTGAGGAGTTCTGTTGTGTTTCTCTCTGGTTTTATCCTACTTTTACTTGTCTTTATCTCACCTTTTCCTCCTCCTCTCTTCCTCTCCTGTTTTGTGTATTGAGCAGCTGAAGCCCAAGCCCAGCTGGCCGTTGCTGTGGAGAAGGAGCGCTCGGCGACAGAGGAGCTGCATGCCATCAAGGCTCAGGTGGCCTCTCTAGAGTCCCAGAATTCTTTGCTAAGGCAGGAGAAGGGGCGTCTGCATGGCCAGCTGGATGCAGAGAGAACTCGACGGGAGAAGCTGGAGGACGACAGCAGCAGGTATGGGGGAGCTTTCTCAGTAATTCATACACAGCAAGGCAGTCTCGTGAGTATTTTTAATGCAGTCTTGAGTTCTCCAGGCTTCCTGAAAGGCTCTAATTTTTAGTCCAGTCCCTGCACCTGACCAGTGTCCAAGTGTTTTCTGTTGGTTAAGACACACAGTGACCTACATATGAATCATTCAAGCAGAACAAAGAGCCTCTAACTGAAGTCCTGAACCAGTGAAGAACCAGGAGCAGATGATTCCAGATGGTCAGGCGGTGATCAGTATACTGGTGGTGCTGAATGCTTGTCTTTAGGCACTTTACAACTTGTCGCAATAAAACATCATTAATAAAAAAAAATGTTTTATTATATATATAATAAAACGCAGTTAATCTCATTGGAATCTTGGCGTTAACGGCGATAGTAGGATACTTGCCTCTGGACCAAGAGGTCATGGGTTCCTGAGCACGATCCTTAACCCCAAATTGCTCCAGGGAGACTGCCACCTGTAGTTAGGGAATGGAAGTTGCTTTGTATAAAAGCATCTGATAAATGCTGTAAATGATTCTGCTTGAGTAAAGTATTCTTGTTGTACTTGCTCGTCTAAGCACGAATAAGAAAATAGTTTGAGTTATTGTACAACTCCAGGGGAAATAGAGACCACTGAAATTTATTTTTAAATCAGCATCTCTGAGTGTGACAACCATTCAATGCCAGTGTCTGTAATCAACACTCTCCTCTCACACTGAGACCAGTTGAATGGTGAAACACTACTAGAAGTACCTCAAAGGTCATTATTTCCATTTTGTTTGGGTGAACAAGAGATTTGTTTTCTTTGAATTCAAGTTCTGTAATCGGCGCACCATTTCTTTTATTTTGATGTTTTGTCATTTTCCTTAAAATGATGCTTTAAAAAAGGATTTTGGTTTGGAAATAAGGAGATATATACTTTGTTTCTATACTTTTATTATAGTTCTTGTATGTTTAAAAACATCATAATTTTCCACTCCTGCATGCATTTTTACATCTTTTTAAATTATTTTCCACAGTGGAATATAGAGCATAAAAACTAAACATTAAACATTGAGCAGATGCTCAACCTGCAGACTGATGTGTCATGATGCAGTTAGGCATTTTTTGTGCTCCTAGATTTATGTTATCACTAGCTACCAAAGAATTCTCTATGCAAAACACTTTAAGGGTTCAAAAAGTTTGTCGATGAAGGCAATGGAAATAAAAATTGTTTGTAAATTGTGAAGAATGTTGACAGCTGTTTTGATAAATGTCAATATTTAATATTATGTGCAGTTTACATTAGAAATTGGGTTTTTTTTGGGGGGGGGGTGAATAGTGCATTTATATGTAAGCTTAGTTGGAAGTTGCAGCACATGTGAAATAAGACCTGTATGTAAAAACTTTTTTATCTATAGAAAATGTATGAGAACGGTGCATGAGATTACGCTTTTTTTTATCAAAAGGCAGTCTGAAGGAATTTAGCTACCGGACAGCAAAACTCAGACCTTTTTTACTTACATTTCCACTCGATCATTTTCAATTTGCAGATTTTTTTTTTTTTTTTTTACTGTGGGTTTGCTTTTGAAAGATATCTGTGTTGTGTTACTGTTTTAGGGAACATGTTGAACTGGAGAATCTGAAAGGGGAAAATGCACGGTCCCTGGAGGAGGCCAGAAAGGAGAAGGTATTGTTAAGCACCTGTTTTGCTCCATACACATTCATCTCTTACACACAATGTGATCACACACAATGTTTCGACTTCTTACTATGTTTTAGCTTCTACTCACAAACCAGCTTGAGATGGAGAAGATGAAGGTGGAGCAAGAGAAGAAGAAGTGCTACCTTGCACAGGAGGCACTGAAGGAAAAGGTTGGTGCTATCAGGATCATTTTGGAGCCTTGTAGTCTTTGAGACTTGACTAGGTTTCAGTCAGCCTCACATGCTCTGTAACATGTACATTTCAAAATAGAATTAGATTTGTATTAGGGCTGCATGATGCTTTTGATCAGTCTAGACAATATATCTTTGTCAAGCTCAACAGCTCAAAAGGAACACAAGTAATGTAGCTGTACCAGAATATACTGAATGTTCCACATGGTTTAGAACATTATGTGGGTATGGTGTTTATAAGACGAGCCAGTTTCAGCCATTTTAACCTGTTTTGTGTGCATTTTCATGTTTGCATTAGGAACGGAAGACTCCGAGTATATCCGTGAGTGAGGCTCCTGCGTCCTCCACGCCGTCCCTCTCTCGCTCCAGCTCTATTAGTGGGGCTGATCATGGAGGTCTGCACACCTCTATGTTGTCTCAGGTCAGTCACATGGTCTTTAATACATTCAAGAACAAGCTTACATGATTAGAAACCCTGGATGAAGTTCCTCATACAAAGTAGGACTCGCATCCCTTCACTGTTGTCTGCATTAGCACACGCTCACCACTTGCTGCTATTTTGCTCGGCCACACTCCGGAACCCCCATCCCTCTGCGAGATACTCTGGAGAGTATCTTGAAAGTTCGAAGATCTGTTTGTTTCTAAATATGAGGATTTTTGTTCTTTTTTGGTCATTTGCGTGCAGCTCCAAAATGGTTTTGCTGTATGACTGCCATTTACCATTTGAATCATGAATCTGTGCTGCTTGTGTTCTAAACTACATGACTATCATTCTTTTATTAATCTTAATTAACTTAGAAACGTGTGATTCATTTCTATGAAACCAATGCTAAGACTAGCTAAGACATGTTTGTTTAACAAACACTAAGGGTCGGTTACGCGGACAGGGATTAAGCCTAGTCCTGGATTATGAAGTGCTGTGTATAGAGATTTTCCATTGAAAAGAAAAGGGCAGGCTAGGCTTAGTCCTGTCTGGGACCCTAAAACTCAATACTCTTCTGTGTATGCATTTTTTTCAACCTGTTCAAACCACACTTAAACTGCACTGACAAGTGCACTGGCTCTAACAATAAGTTAAGACATAATGTGAGACATAAAAATTAGTAGAACATCATCACAGACAGCCGTTTTAGAAAATTATGCGGCTGGCGAAGATCTCGAACCAGATTGTCATAAAAACTGATTCTAGTTCAGCACTCCTGCGCCTGAGGCAGTTAGATGTCTAACTAGATGTCTAAAGTCTGTGTTTCTTTTTTGTGGCTCACAATAAGTCATACTGACTCCTAAAACACAAAAACTAGATTTGGATTAATAGCATTGAGAAATCCATTCGTTTTTTTTAGCTTTCATTCTATTTTTTTCTATTTCATGGTGTATGTGTGTAACTGTGTATGTGAATCTATTTTCATGCCATTGTGGCTGCAGGAGGAATCTCTGGACCACTCGTTCGGCACGATGACCATGTCTCTGAGCGGGAGCAGTCTGTATGAGGCAGCACGTCTGAGCGGAGGTTCCAGCATCATTGAGAACCTGCAGTCACAGCTCAAACTGCGGGAGGGAGAGATTGCACAGCTCCAGGTAACATAAAGTTCACTGTCAATAACTGTCCCTTGAGAAACCATGTCTAGTCCCACGTCCAGCTCCCAAGACAAATGAGGCATGTAAGCTGTTAAAGTAGATTTATTTCACAAAACTTCTCATTTAGCCTGAATACAAAAGCCAAAAAGCACAATTGCCTCATAAAGGCAGCTGTTCCTCTAAGAGCAGTCCTTAATTAACTTGCAGCTAAACTGAAGTCCAGCTTTGTGAGATGCACCTGTTCTGTAGCCTTCAGTTATATGTTGGGTCAGCTGTGGAAATGGTGTGTTATTTAATGCAAATGAAATGCTTTATATGACCATTCTGAGGTGAAAAGGCAATACTAATTCTCTGTTTTTTTTTCTTCATCCATTGTCATTGCATAGCTGGAAATCTCGAATCTAGAAAGGAGCCGCTCAGTCATGGCAGAAGAACTGATCCGACTAACCAATCAGAACGATGAAATGGAGACCACAGTAAAGGAGATTCCTAGACTCAGAGTGCAACTCAAAGTGAGTTAATTCGGTCCTTTTGATCTTTATTAGAAGGACTTTTTTGTGTGTCCATCTAAGTTTGGAAGTAAAGTAGCCAACATTTGCTGCTCGTTATACGCTGCACAATGATCAAGCCACACATGCAGCCTTTACACATGCAGCCTGTGACAGTTAGTTTAGGGTTAACTGATTTTGTTGTACAGTTAAAATATGGTTAAGATATTCAGTCATTTGCAAAAGTTAGGGCACCCCTAGTCAAATGACATTTTGTCCATGTTCTATGCAAAAATAGATATATACTCTCTGTGGTGAACAGGTGTTAATGCATAATTGCTTTTTCTGATATGTTAGGAAAATAACCAAATGTAAGTGTCTTTGCTCTCTGTACAGAATTTGTTACCTTTATTTTTTGTGAAAAAGTTTCTTAACACACTATTTAATACCATGGTTTTGGGATATTTGGGGAATAATATACATATAATACATATACATTAGGCATTATATATAAATATATTATGTGTACAATCTAATGTAGTATATTGTTCAACCCTGTTTTGCTGAATATATAACAACAGTTATTTAAAATTAACTATTGAATCGTAGTGTAATCTTACCATTGGTCCTCTTTATTATAGTAATAGAATTAGGGGTGTCAAATTAACACGTTCATTTAGATCAATTAATCGCAGAAAAAATAAGCCATAAAAAAATAACACTGATGAATCGTACCACGCGACTTTGACCCGGTCCGGTTCTGGCCACAGGTGCTCTGTAGAATGAAGGATGCAGACGACTGAGTGGAAAGCTGACATTTAAAAAAGGACAGATGGTTGATATGAGTGTCGGTCTCTGCAATCATGCAGTAGGGATTTTTTCTAACATTGGAGTAGATCACGTCTGAAATATTACCGCAAAGTGTTCACTAGTGAATCTGGTGGTCTGAGCCATGTCTACCTGACAAAATGGTCTCTGCTTCCGAGTTTATTTTGAGATGCCTTGTATGCTGGACGCCGGAACTATAATATTAGGTGGAGACGTTACTGCTCATGAAACGGCTATTAAATAAAAGAGACGTTGCAATTCTGTAACTCATTCACTCAAATGCCAAAATTCATTAAAAAGTTTAAATACTTTTACAGCAAAAATGTGTGTGATTATTTCAGAGCGCTTGTAATTAATTAGATTATTTTTTGTAATTGCTTGACTCCCCTAAATAGAATGTTTGTGTGTGTCTGTCTGTTTGTCCTCAGGACCTGGAGCAGAGACACAACACCATCCTGCAGATGTACGGAGAGAAAGCGGAGGAGGCAGAGGAGCTCAGGCTTGACCTGGAGGACGTCAAAAACATGTACAAGACTCAGATTGACGAGCTGCTCAAAAACCAGAAATAAACTCACACCCTCTCGCTCTCTCTCTCACGCGTTCACACCCACGCTGTTGTGTTGACGGATGCCAGGGCTACAAGTGCGTTTACTGTAGAAGGAAAACTTGCTTTCGAGGGTCGAAAGCAGAAGCTTTGTGACGTACAAGAGGCTCATCGTCGCTCCACGAATACGCGTCTATTTTCCTCCTTTTGTGCTTGTGTGTGTTCACGATCAGGCATTTACTACTCTGTAGGTATTTAAGGGGTGATTACTTTTGGGGTGGTCGAATCTGACACGTTCAACGTGATTTTCCTCAAAAGGTAATTAGTAGATTTAACAAAGACGAATTTAATAAAGTGTGGGCCTGGGTTCGATGAGTGACTCGCATAACACAAGAATTTGCACATTTAGGACGGAGACGTCCTCTTGCTTGTATCTTAACGTATTTAATGATTGCATTTACATGGAAAAAAAGCAGCATATGAATCACACATTTCCTGTTCTGTCATTACTGCTCATACAAGCAGTACAGTCTCGGACTAATCAGCACAAAATGCAATCTTTTTTGCTGTTTTTTTTTTATTATTATTAAGTCTATGCTCTTCTAGCCTCCACACATGCACACAAAGTGAAATTTCTCAACGGAACCAAACCTTTAAATAGGGATACACATCAAATCAAGTAGATGTTGGCAGTTGCACTACACTATTTAACTATTTTTCATGCTGAGACCAGCAGTTACGGGAACTGGAGTTTCACACAGCCCCACGTTATTCACTTCAGTGCACTAAAAAGCAGGATTTGTGGCTTGGCCGAGATGACTTTCTGCCTCACTGGAACAAAGTTACTTTGTTTATCCTGTTGAAAACTTCCTTAAAGGACTAGTTCACATACAAAACCCCACAATACTCCCTTTACTCCCAACATAATCGATCAGTCAAGACATTAAGTTCCTTGGCTGATTCAGTACATGTGGTTAAGGAGGATGTTCTATAAACTAGATGTTTCTTCTACTCCTTCCTTTCAACTGGACCAGACTGAACTTGGCTTCATTGCCAACTCCTACTTTTTTAAATTATTATTTCTCATTGTCTGTCATCACGGACAACCTTCCATCTGCGGTTTCTGTGTAAATGTGTAAATAAAATGAGAATTAGAGTACTGTAACTGACGTTTTGCCTTTTTTCCACCGTTTAATTCGCATTTGGGTCATTGGCTGCGTCTCAAATGGCTCCCTGCTCCCTATATAGTGCGCTTCATATGTTGTAGAATGCCAGCTTCAGCATCCAAAGTGAGCATTAAATATCTGAGATGTATTTGATATATATCCATAGACCAGTTGCACATTTAGTGATTTTGTGTCTTGTCTAGTGCACTTAATAGGGAGAAGTGTTGATGTTATGTTACAGTTAAAAGATATGGTTAAGCATGGTGTATACAGCCATTTGCAAAGGTTAGGGTGCCCCTGGTCAAATGACATTTTATTCATTTTGTATGCAAAAATAAGTACACACACACTGCTGAAAACATGTTAATGCTAGTTATTTTCCTGTAACTGACTTTTTGCCTTTTTTTCACCATCGTATTCTTTTGCGGTATTGGGTGTATCTCAAATGGCTACCTACTCCCTAAATAGTGCACTTCATATGGTGTGAAATTACAGATTTAGCATCCAAATAATACATTAAACATCTAAGTGACTTGTTTGGGATAATTACATAGGCCAGTTGCATATTTAGTGCCGCTTTGAGTTTGTAAAAGCCATCCTGGCGTGAACTTGTCTAGTGCACTATAGAGGGAGCAGGGGTGTTTTTGGTATGTACCCATTGTAAACAGTGAGTGTTTCAAGCGTCCTCTAGTGGCTAATAATTGAATCGCATGCCGGCTGAAGGTTTCCGGTGTTATGGCGCCTGGGTCCCCCACTCCACTTTAGTTTGATAGAAGAGGTAAGTTTTGATTCGTGTGTTGGCTATGACTTCTATATTTGAAGTTTTCGATCGCTTCTAACGTCCAGTATCCTTTATTGTTTGTACAGACCCCTGTTTTTTGCACAACATCATATTAAACCATATGCTAGTCTCTTTTGGTGGCATGTTAAAGTAAGTGCTGTTAATGCTGACAGACTGAAGAGTCTGCACAGCTGGAGAAGACTTCTCTGCCTTTCTGAGCTTCTTCTGACCTGTCTGCTGTGCTTTACCTTTACATCGCCTTTATCTTCATTTAATCATTTGGGCGATTTGCCCTCTAAGCTCTTCCGTTTTGCGGTTTTGTGGTTTTTCTTTTGTGGCCACAAGTTTGGAGTGAATGAGTGCTGCATTGGTTCTGTTTCAATTGTCACCGTGTTCCCTATATAGCGCATCAGATATGTTCTTAATTTAACTGTCTGTGTCGCCAACAGTAAGGCATTGCGACTGAAACATTAAGTAGGACTAGTCTATATGGGCGAAAGTATTGTGACACACCTCTAAATTACTGAATCGTGGCCCTTTGCTTCCAGTGAAGGGCAATTTAAATGCTTTAGCAGATCAACCATGCTTCCAACTTTGTGGACCCAGTTTGGGGGAAAAACCTTTAATATTCCAGCATGACTGTGACCCAGTGCATAAAGCGAGCTCCATAAAGACGTGGCTGGATCAATGTGGAAGAACTTGACTGGCCACACAGAGCTCAGACCTCAACCCTATCCAACAGCTTTGGGATGAATTGTATGTAATTCTGGAGATGGTAAAATACTGGCAAATCTGGGAGAAAAGTGACTCTTTTGCCTCATGTACCCCTCTGCCACACCATAAAAATGCATTTTATGTTAAAACCTTCCCAACTCCATGTTGCAACAACCTCATTTCACACAAAGCCTTTATAATGGAATGGAGTAACAGATTTTAATTGACTTTGTTTTGCCGGCATTAAACTCTCTCTAGATATCTGGTTCCATTCACCATTAGTGTGAAATATTCTGACTGTGACCACTCTGAATGACTTTGGGCCAGTTTCCCAGACAGGACTTAACTATATAGCTTTCAACAGAGATTTTCCACTGAAAGGAAAACAGAACTGGGCTTAATCCGTGTACAGGAAACTGGCCGTTTGTGTACTTAACTGTTTAATTATGCAGAATAATTATTTACAAATGAATAATTATTATACTCCAGTTTCCTTTCTACTGGGCCGAATGTGATCTAACAGTTCGCATCATCTTGTGTGGTGTGTCTTTAATAAGTGAGGGGAGCATATCTTATTTATTTATTTATTTGTTTACTGCTCTGTTTCAGGGCTTTAGTTCTCAGCTTGTTGAAAATAAAACAACCAGTGCTGTGGTCACCAACCAAATCTATGTTCCCCATAGAAGGGGCGGTTTATTTTTGCCAAGTCGGCAAATTGGGGACATTCAAAGTTGTGTACACAACTCAACTGATGCAGCGCAGGTCTGTGCATTTCTCTGGCTCTGTTTTGTACTTCAAATACTGCAAATCCCTGCAATAATTTCAAGTGAGATTACAGTTTAGTTGTTATGTTGATTATTGGTCATTAATTACAATATAGTTCTAAATCTATATTGTAGATATATGTTGTGCCCCGTAGTGCCCCGTGAATAGATGCCCCCCTGGCTTGAGCTTGTTTTGACGTTAATTTCCCATATTCCTGCCCCGAATGCTCAAACAATGGTAGGAAAAAGGTCACTAATATTTCCTGCTTGGAGCGACGTTGGTTCAGGCGCAGGTTCCCACGGTGCGTCTCCGAGAAGCCGGACCCTGACTGGACGTGTCTTCACTCTCTCTGACCTGCTCATGTTCTCCTCTTCTGTTTCTGATCCCCTTTTTCACTCTGTTCCTCCCATTCTGTTGCTCTCTGGCCTGATCTGATCTGTCTGAGAACGAGAGAACGCGTCGATTTTTCATTGTTTTATAGTTCAGAGGTGAATTTGGGGGATTTGAAGAGGTGGGAGATTAAAACACAGCATCATTCGCTCTAAATACACTAAAACTCTCTCTCTCTCTTTCTTTCTTTTTCTTTTGTCTCTTTTTTTTTATCTTTCTCTTCACCTTTCTTTGTCTTTTTCTCTTTAACTTTCTATCATTTTTCTCTCTGTCTTTCTGATTCGCTCTCTCCACTTTCTCTCTTTTCCTTTTCCTATGTTTTTTCCTATGTTCTCTCTTTTCCTATGTCTCTTTCTTTCTTTTACTCTTTCTTTTGCTTTCTTTTCTCTCGTTCTTTGTCTTTCTTGACACTCTGTTATCTCTTTTGACGGTCTTTATCATGATCTCTCTTAAGCGACTGTCGTTCTATTTCTCTTTTTCTCTAATTCTCTCTTGAGACCCTTTCGTCTATCTCTTTTTTAAATTTCTGTCTTTCTCGAGCTCGTTCCATCAGTCTTTCTCTCTTTTACTCTGCTCTTTCTCTTTCTTTCATTTTTCTCCTTTTCTTATTCTCTCTGTCTCGCTCTCTCCCTTCCCTCTCTCCCGTCCCTTTCTCCCTTCCCTCTCTTTCTCCCTCTCTCTATCCGTCTCTCTCTCTTCCTCTCTCCCTCTCTCCCTCTCTCTCTCTCTCTCTCTGTAGTCTGCTCTCTTTCTCTCCCCCAGGCTGGTTGGTGGACTATGCCGCTGTTGGCTGTGCTGTTGACTGTGTGTTTGGTGTTTGTTCGCTCTGTGCTCTCTGGTCAGCAGCTGCAGCCTCTTCTGAACTACAGCACTCTGTCTCTGCCCGCGCTGCACCTTCCCTACTTCCTCCGCAACAACCGCCGTGTGGCTAAAGTCTGCAAAGAGGACCCGCTGTGCCCATTTAAAGTAAGACCTGTGTGTGCACATGTATTTATCTCTTGTATAATGATAGGAGTAGTGGAAAATGTGTCGAGGCGGGCCTTACAAGGAAACATGCTTTTTTTTACTTCAAATTTAACTTTTTGTAGAAAAACAGAACGATTGCCTTTCGGTTACTAAGATTAAGGCCAGGGTAAGGTTCAGGTTTAGGTGCAGAATTGCTGAGATACAGTATACCAGAGTGGATTTGTGTGAGCACTCGTCTTTGTTTCTGTTGGAGTTTTTGCTGAGTGAGGAACTTTCAAACCGGGTTTTCTGGATTTACGCGAGGTTCAGATGATCCTACTTGGTTTGCCAACAAACAGATATTGCACAGTAATGTGAACAATTCTGCCTAAATTGAAATTTAATTAACTTTATTTGTATCACAGTATATCAGCATTTGTTATTTAAATTCTACCAGTTTTTAAAAAAATCGTTATTTCATCAAGAAAAACATTTACTTATCTATAGTATTTACATCCACCTCCCTTACTGACCACAGCATTTTATTTATATAGAAGAGTATTTAGTTCTTTTCTTCAGTTTTATTTTGACTTCATATTATATTTTCTATTGTTTTTTTCTTTGTGTCTCTCCATATCTGCACAGTCGTAGCATAAACAATTTACTACAGGATCAGTAATAGTTTCATATTCAAATTCAAGTCTGATACTAAACCAGAACCGTTCACAGTGGTGATGCACGGAGTGTCTTTCTCACAGACACTGTTGGAGGGGCATAAAGAAAACTTTTTTTTTCAGATTTACCTCTGTTTTATGATCATTAACATGAAGTTTCTCTAAAATGGTCCATTTCTGGATGACTGACTTGGTTTATGTCTCTGGCTTATGCAGAACATTTGAAAAATCAGTAAAATTCTCCTTTAGGTGAGAGTTTGGCTGCCGGAAGTAGAGGGGCAGGAATATACTTGAATGAAAGTCAGAGTATTTGCAGTTAAACATACTCAGGTGTGTAAAAGTTTTCCTTTATTTTTGTGTGTGTTTGTGTGTGGTAGGATGCTCTTTCGCAGAAGGAGGCGTGTTGGGGTTATGAAAAAACCTGCCCCCCAGAGCGCAGGTTCAGCTACCCCGTCTGCACCAGCGTGGACTCGGGGTGGTAAGACTTTTGCTAGAGCTGTTGAAACATTATAGAAATGGATAAAATTCTTAGATGTACATTTGTTGGGAGATGGGTGATGTGGCAGAAATATAACACCACTATATTGCTGGACTAGTGGTGGAAGTTACCCCTGCAGTTAAAAGGTTGAGAGTTTGAATCCCAGGACTTCTAGTGGCACCACTGAGGTACCCTTGAGCAAGAGACTCCCCATCAGTGATGGGAATAACGGCGCTATAAATAAATGGCGTTACGAACGGCGATACTTTTTCCAGTAACAAGTAATCAAACAAATGGCTGTTTCCCCGTTACAGCGCCGTTACAGTTACTGACAATACAATGCTATAACTGAGAACATTGAAGCGGTTTTCATACGAGCAGCGTCTCAGCCTCAAGACCTCTCTTTCTCGTGTGTGTGTGTGTGTGTGTGTGTGTGTGTGTGTGTGTGTGTGTGCGTGTGTGTGTGTGTGTGTGTGTGTGTGTGTGTGTGTGTGTGTGTGTGTGGTGGCCTAGTGGTAGGATACTTGCCTCTGGACCAAACAGTCATGGGTTCGAATCCTACCTTCAGCACCACCACTGGGTCCCTGAGCAAGACCCTTAACCCCAAGTTGCTCCAG